>APFE031526008.1:119465-134427 GCA_000404065.3 Pinus taeda | reverse complement strand
AACAATAATAATATAAAGCCACAAAAATAACAATAAAGGGATTCTATGGGGCACAATATGGGGGCAATAGGGGCACAAAAATATTAATAAGGGGTATAACTACAATAGTAATGGGGTAATCACTAGTACTATAGGGACCCAACACATTTTCAGTTCACCATATCTAGTGAAGTTTCCCATTCCAGAGCTGTGGAGCGGAAGAGGCAAGTGCTGGACACTACCAAAAGTCTAGCTTTTAAGGAAGGGAGACAGGGCCGTGTAACACTGGCTAAGGTAGAGAAAGTTGTAGCAGGATTAAAGATCCTAGTGTGGAATAAATATTTTATTGGAGCTTGCTATTTTCCCTGTTTGGCGCAACAAATATAGAGGTGGCTTTCAAAAGAACACTAGCCTATTTATGGCAGTGTTGTTTAATAAGAAGTGAAGGAAAGAACATTTGGAAAGAGGCTTGCACACTAATAAGGATGTTGCCAATGTCGCACAATTGGAGATATCATCATAAATAATTGAATTCAATAAAACCTAAAGCCCAGGTTGTTGAAATGTGTAAATTGGTTTAGTCCGAATAAAAATGAGATGTACTTTTGATTATTGTATGTTGTGAAAAGAAAGAAAATTTATTATTGTTATTTTTTAGGATGGGTTTCATGCTCAAGGTATTTTTATTTAGAGGTCAAGCACCTATTGAGTGATTTTAGGGTTTTTCCTAGTGTCAAGAAGTCAATAGAGTCATTTTCATATGAAGAAGACCCCATTGGGCACATTGTAACATGTAGAAATAATTATTTTTGTATTAAAAATGTCAAAATATCCTCCAAGACCAAGTCGATCTGGAAGCTAAGAATTCAACCTCATTAGGGCATGTTGTCCTCCTCGGAAGCTTATATATAGGAGGGAACTTGAACTCTTATGGAAATTCATTCACTTCTCATCATCTAAGTGAAGTAGAAGCAGAAGAAAGGTTAATAAAGAAGGATAGAAGGATGAAGGATGAATTGTTTGGGTTATTTCTCTCTCTCTCTCTCTCTCTCTCTCTCTCATGTGCGAAAGGAAGTCTAGGGTTTTGTAGCTACAAGGTCGAACTTGAGAAAATTGTAGAAAGAAGGTCAAAGGAAGGACTATTAGGAGGAGCCCAGGAGAAGGTCAAAGGAAGCCTTGGAAGCCCTAAAATTACTCACATGTGTGGAAGTAGTAACTGTTGCAAGGGCCAAAAATTTCAGACCTGCAATGGAGGTCAAAATTATCATTAGGGGAATTTTGAGGTCTAAAATGGGCCTCCTTACAAAATTATAAAATAATAGTGGAAATAATACAAATAAGATTATATTACATCATTAAATTTTAAAGGGAAAAATAAAAAACTATTTTTTTTTAACTCGTATTTTCAAATTATCACCCTATGGGTTTACTTAAATTTCAAGCGGCAATAATCGTTGCATACAAAATTTGATTCCTCATCCAAAAAGAACCCATGCTGAATACTTTTGATGGAACCTGCTACACAAAAAATGAGGAATACATGAAAAATGTGATTGCAATCACATTTTTTTCATGTATTTCTCATTTTTCGTGTAGTAGGGTCAATCAGAAGTATGCAACATGGGTACTCCTTGGATGAGGAATAAATTTTACATCCAACGAGTAGTCCCAATCAAAATTTGAGTAAAAACTTAGGGAGACAAGTTGAAAATATGAGTTGAAAAAATAGTTTTATTACTTTTTAATCTTTTACTTGTTTACTCCAAAAATGTTGAATCATCCCCCATGGTTGACATCATCATCTTGAATCCTATTGGTTATTATAAATTTTATGTTGGTTGTAAATTTTTTTAGGAGGGCCATTTTAGACCTCAAATTTCCCCTAATGATAGCTAGGGATCGAAGTTGTGTAGCTGGAAGATATTTAAACAATGTTATTTTAAGATGTTCTGTTAAGAATGATAGGCTTAGAAATCTCCAAACAAATTAACAAAGGAGGTTATAAAATTTGCCTCTCGGCACGATGATACACATGACTGGTTATTATTTTAAAATTTTTTTGTAAGTGATTAATTGAGCTCTTGATTCCACTGTGTTGTGTGTAGAAATGCCTGGTTAATATTTGTTGACATCTGCATATCTAAACTCATGGGAGGGCCCCTTGGGAGATGTAAGGTTTTGTTTTTATTTCTCGTTAAGTTTTCTGTTCCATAGGATTAAGTTATCACAGTGATTATAACTTCGTTTTTGGAAGAACGTTAATAATAGTTAAGATAGCATTTGTTATAGATTTTGTAATAGAATTTGCTTCCTACAGAGCTTACCGATACGGGACACGTGGTCCCTACATAAAAAGCACAAGGGAATTTGATGCTCAAAATAGATCATACTCAAAACAATAGTTTGATCCTGGCTTTAGAACGATGCGGGCGTAGAGTAATTGGTCGACTCGTCAGGCCCATGACCATTAACTATTTGAGGAGCTCAAACCTGACAACAAGGGATGATATTGGCTTTCTCCTTACCCAATGCTATCATACGCTCTATTTGAATGATCCCGGACGGTAATTCTTACTTATAATGCATACAGCTTCTAAGTTGCTGTTGGGTGGTCATTACCATAACCATGTCGAGGAAAGAATCCTTAGATGACAGTTGGGTGCGGCTAAGCTAAGGGGTGCATTCATTCTTCTCTTTCGCCATTGTTTCGAGAAGTGACCCCTATAAGTAGTAGGCGATGCGGCCCCCCCTTTATCAATAGTAAACTAAGGGCAGTTGAGTGTGCTCTTTTATGATTGATAAGTGAAATCAAAACTAGTACAAGTATTTAAGTAGTGATGCCATCATTCTATAATCACTACTTTAATTTTGACTGATTGAATCTCCCACTCCAGGTATATCTTCAAACTGATTCCGTATATGAACCCCTTCAAAACCAGGTTATTGCTATATTCTATGATTCCTATGAAAAGGTCTCTTCATATTCAATGCCTTCTTCCCGAGAGAAGCCTCCAGCCACTAATCTTGCCTTGCCTTGAATTTATCTATGCTTCCATCTGCAACATTCTTGATCTCATACAACCACTTAGAGGTTACCACTGATTTTTTTTTTTTTTTTGCTGGTCTTGGGACAATTTCCTAGACTCCTTTCTTCATAATAGATTGGTATTCCTCATTAATTGCATTCTTCCATTCTTGGTGATTGGATGCATATTCAAAAGTGGAAGGTTCATCTTCAATGAGCTTCAACATGTATGCTGCATATCCTGAGTATATTTTCTGTTTCTTACTCTCCCTGAATATTCCTCTTGTGGTATGACCTTCTTCTTATTGAAGTGTAGAACTTAAACAGTTAGGTCTATTTCTTCTTTCAGGGAGAGAGATTGGTTCACTGGGAACTTCTTCCTCATGATGAGAGACTTATTGTTCCTTATTAACTTCTTCCTCAACATAGGAAGATCCTCCTCATCAGAATCAGATGGGAGATCTTTAAATTTCTTGAAGGCAATGCTCTCATAAAAAATTACATCTCTGCTTACTTCTATTTGATGTTCTCCCTTTATGTAGATCCTGTAAGCCTTGGAAGAGTTGATATATCCAAAAAATATTCCTTTCTTGCTTACGTGATGTAGCTTCTTTATTTTGTCCTTGGGAATGTGAATATATACATGACACCCAAGTATCCGAATATGATCAATATTTGGTTTCTTCCTAGTGAACACTTCTTCTAGATTTATATTACCAAGTGACCTGTGAGGACTCCTATTTTGAATGTATACTGGAGCCTTTGTTGCTTCTCCCCATAGGAATTTCAGTAGATATTGATCATGGAGGATAACTTTAACACTTTCTTCTATAGCTCTATTCTCTCGTTCAGCTACTCCATTTTGCTCGGGATTATATGGAACTATAAGCTCTCTCTTAATCCCAACCTCTTTACAAAAAGAAATGAGTTCTTTGGATTTAAGTAACCCAAGTTTTCCTTAAATGATCATAAATGAAAGTAACATAATATAGATGACCTCCAAGAGATTTAGACATGGGTCCACATAAATCAGAGTGGATGAGGTCTAGAATCTCTTGAGCTCTAGATGTACTATTTTCAAATGGTTTCTTTCATTCTTTCCCAGAGAACAACCTTTGCAGACTCCTTCATGGTCTTCTTTGAGATTTGGTATCCAATTTACAATGGATTTTAGAGTTGGAAATATCTTGTAATGAAGATGGCCCAATATTCTATTCCAAAGTTCACACAAACTTATCTCAATGTGGACAAGTGCTTGATTTAGAGGAGATGAGAGTCTGTAGAGTCTTCCTTCTCAAACTCCAATGGTTCTAGCTTTTTCAATGCTAGAATATTTAGCCTAAACCACTACTTTACCATATATAAAAGCAAGTCTACCTCATTTTTCTTCTAATGATGAAACATAAATAATATTTTTTCACAAAACTGGAACATATAGAATGTTTTTGAGATGGATGTTACCTCCTCCTTCCAGCTCAATTGATGTAGATCCATTTCCTTTTACCAAATAACTCTTGTTCTCGCCAAGATACACATAGTATGAGGACTTTCTTTTGGATAGGGCTTTGAGTTTCTTGTGATATCCAGTCATATGTCTTGAACTCCACTATCTATCACCCATATATTTTCATCTTGAAATGTTCCTCTGAGGGTTGATAACAATCCTTCATTCTTTGAATATTTGAGATCTTTGGAAGAGAAGAAACTATTCCATACTGCTTTTAAACTTTTCTTGATGAGACTTGCTAATGATGAACACTTCTTTTCAAGCTTCTTCATAATAGAGTTGACCTTATTCATGCATTGTGTGAACCATAGATCTGATACCAAGTTGAAGAATCTAAGACAAGATGACATTAATGATTCTTCTAATTATGATAACTGCTTGTGATGTCTTTTTACTTATTAGGATTATCTTCTTCTTCTTATTATTATAGTGTGCTCCAAGCCATGGAATACCTCTCCTCTTAAGAGGAAAACCCGTCAATCTCTTCTTATAGATTCTTGATTGACGAATACCAAGACCCTTGACCAACACTTAAGCCCTTCCTAGACCAAGATCAACTTCTCAAGAATGTGCTTGCTTCACTACTTTTCAAACCCAACAGAATCTCTTTTGGCAACATTACTCGATCTCCAGCCACAACGTTTTGGCCCTAACTACAGATGTGAAACTTCAACCCCTCAACATCAACAACTCTTCACACGTATGGACTAGAACTGCTTCTTCTTAGCCTCCAATTGCCTCGCTTGACCTAATTTGTCTTCTGTATCTAGGAGGGGACATTGTTGGCCCTTGCTTCAACTCTTTTTCATAGATCGAATCTCCACAATAAAACCCTATCCTAGCAACAAAAAACCTAGTGAAAAGCTGCAGAAGTTCAACCTCTTATTCACACATGTGGAGAGAAAGAGAGAGAGAGGAACCCAAAAAAACTTCTTCTTCTTCTTCTACCTTCTTCACTTTCCCTTTTATTCTTCTTCCTTCACATGAGAGAGAGAGGAATTAATGTGCCCAAATGAGGTTGAATTGTCTTCTATATAATAGGTCTTCCAGGGGTACGAATTCTAGCTTCTAGGCTGACTTGACACGCTGGCAATCCATCTTGATCTTGGAATGATAAAGAAAATACAAAAATAATTATTTTTACAATTCACAAGATGCCCGATGGGGTATTCGTAGTATGACAATGTCCCTATTTGACTTGACCTAGGACAATCCTAGAAGCACTTTCAATTAGTGCTTGACCTACAAAACAAATTTCTTGGGCAAGGAACCCAAACTCAATAATAATAATAATCACGTTTCTTTCTTTTACAAAATACAAGAATCAAAAGTACATTTTATATTTATGAAGACCGGACCTAGTTACACTTTCTTCAACACCTTGTAGCCTTGATTTTGGAGATCAAGGGCTCTTGAATTTACTTTCTCCATTTGACCTTAGTAGCTTCTTTCTCCGAAAACTTCTCAGCCTTGGTGATGGTCAATATATATCATCTCCCCTACCTGTTTGTGTAAATTAATTTTATTCTACAAGGGGACACTATTCATGTCTAAAGATAAGTCCACTGTTCTGAACTGTGGTCCAGAGGGGAGGGAATGCATTGAAGGGTGATACAGGGAGAACTCCATCTAGTTTATTTCTAGGAAAATTGGCAGCTAAGAGCCTAGTCTGATATGGCACTGAATGAGTGGCCAACTGTGCCAACATTTCATCTCTAAAATTTTTGTTCCTTTCCTCTATTAGCTTCCCTTCCTCCCATTTAGGACCTGTTTTTGGTGTTCTCCCAACTAAACCCAAGATTGCTACCTCAATAAAATTGGAGGTAGCAACTTGTTGGGCATCCTCTAGTTTTACTTGGAATCCAGGTTGATCAAGGTTGTTTTCAGCGAATTTTACCTCAATTTCTTCCTCTCTCTACTCCTAAACCTTTTCTTTCCTAGTTGAGGATGCATCCTCCACCTCAATGTCCCTTACCTGGTCAATGCTCCTTTTCTGAAATTTTTCTTTTGTGCTTGGTGTCTCAATCTCCATCTCTATGTTGATGGGCCATAAATCAAGATTAGCCTTCCATTCTAACTTTGGCCTAGATTAATGTTCATAAGCAGAAGCCTTGATGTCTTTCCTCCTACTATAGATAACACCATGAGGATCATAATGCCACACTTCTCCTAGTTCAAGGCTAACTCCTTTAACATGAGTTCCACCTGTTGGGAAGCCTATCTAGAGTTCACAACAAAGGGGTGCACCATCATGGGAAGCTTGAAAATAAATCCATTTTTAGTTGGGATAAAATGGATCTAGTATATGTTTGAGCTCTGCCTGATGAACTCTAAGGAAAAATTCTCATGGGCATAAATACACGTAACTGGTAGGGAGGCAATTCATACCCATGCACTCAGATTTCATTGCAGTCTTCAAACAAGTTCTAGTCACCTAACATAGTATCCTCGTTGAGCTGAATAATCCTCTTATGTTGGGTAGGATTATAGGGGGGGAGGCTTTCTTGATAATTTTATAAGAAATGGCCATGAAAGTAGAAAGAAAATGTGAAAGCCCCTCATCATTGGGTTTCTTTGTCAAAGAATTGTCCCAGTGAACCACATATTTCCTTTGCTTATGGGAGTCTATAATGCTGAGGCCGAAGTACTCAAATTATTCCATATGAGTGTAAAGGAATAAGTAAACAAATATAAATTAATAACTAAAGGAGGAGGCTAGGTAGAATTATTCACACTAGAACTTTATGGCTTTGGCCAGGAAAGAAGGAATGTCTAGGCCAATGTCTGGTTTCATCATTTTATGTAAAATTCCTAAGGCTGCTTTGGAGACACTTTCTATACCATTATCAATGAATAGCCATAAAATAACAACTAGAATGGGCTACACAAACTTTGAAAACAAGGAAATGGAAAGTGTTGCTAAGTTGGTAGACAATTGTACATTTGGGGCCACGATTAGTTGGTGAAAGACCTATTTCTCTCTAGATGAAAGCCCAACGTAATCATAAAATAGTGTGGTCTCTGCGAACTTATCCATATTCAGGGATTTCAGATAGAGGAAGGTTATGTGTATCAATTCGGGAATGACCTCCAGGATTGTCTCACCAATAGAGGAAATACAACCATTTTTCTATTGAACAAACATGGCCATTAGCTAAGATATGAATTCTAAGAAATGGTACACCATGGGGGTGACTAAGTTGTACCATCTTGATTCAAAGGCTCATAAGGGGTTTTACTTGTCTAAGTAGTGGCCATAAAAGTCAAAACAAAGGTCGGATAGATTCATAGGGAAGAAGGAGTCATGAATTCCCCCCTTGGTGTCCATGAGGGGTTCATTGTGGGTCAAGGGCTTTGGTTTCTATTGTGTTGACAGTGTTGGACCCACCAACATTGAAGGGGTCTCCCTGATAAGTGGTCCAAATTAGATTTTACACCATTTTGGATAGGAGCCCCATCTAAAATATGGTCGGATTGCCAGTTTCTTAAGGATTTGCCTTGGATTTGACTTCCAGCAAGAGAGAGGAATGAAAATGTGCCTTTGAAAAGTAAGTGAGTGTGCCTGGTGAGTGTTCAATCAAGGTTTGTCTACTGTAGAGGGAGAAAATAAAGTGAGCCTCTAAGACAGAGGTAATAGTACCACCTGTTGATAGTGATGGATCCACCAACATTCAAGGGGATCTCCTTGGTAATATGTCCCAACTAGATCTTAGACCTTTTGGAGTGGGAGTCCCAGCAATGGGTGGTAATGTAGTGCCTTGATCTTGATAGTGCATAGAGTTAAGCATGATGAATTTGGTCTGAATCAAGTGTATGAACTTGTAGCGAGTCAAGTGAGATGCATGGGGGTTCTAACACATGGAGGGGGAAAGGAAATGTGTCCCTTAGAAGCCTGTAATAGTAGACAACCTAAAAGGAACACATGAGAAAAATGACATCACAAACTGAAATGCAGAATAGTCCACAAAAAAAAGTGACCAGTTAATCCAACAACACACATTTAACAAGATTCATATAATTGCATACAAAGAAGTTCATAAGAAAATACATAAGCTAAACAACATACATTATTAAAGCAACCAAAATAGTATAACACAATAACAACATATGCACGAAAGCATGCTGGCTCAGTTATTATTATTATAAGTGAAAGTTCCATCCATACATACACCATTGATAACCACTAGCCCTAATAGTGGAACATTACAATCAAGAACACCTGCACCTCCAAAGAAGTATACTAGCTCTATGCTATGGAGAAGCCAAGGATCGTCAAAATAATCCCAAGCTTTCTCTAAGCCTATGCCTAGCCAAAAGATTGGCTCACCAAAAACCTCTTCTATGAGTTATGAGGTTCTATTTATAACAAAGGGTGGGGTGATCCTTGACATTCCCCTTTGTGACTCTTTGACTACCCTCATGACTCTTCAACTTATTTACAAATAACTCATTACATCACATAGTGAATGTTCACATTCCACTAATGACACTTGGAATTTCACTTACAACATATTTACAAATAATATACATTTTCCACATGTACCCATGTGTTGTAGCAGCTACAACCATCCTCCAAATTTTTTCCTTAGCCTGTTTTGGAGCCTCCCTACCAACATTACACAACACTTTGTCTTGCTTCATCAAGTACTCAAGCTTCAGTGTTTTCCTTGCACAAAGGCATCCTATCGATCATAGTTGATCCATTCCCCTCACAAGCTACTCACCTGACTTGGTCCAGCTACAGGCTGAGCAACTTCCCCTTGAAAATTGCACATTTATGGAGGGAAACTAGCCTTCCCTCTAGGAATTGCACAATCCTCTCTGACAGCTTGCTGGGCTCTAGGATTACGCAATCCTTCCAACCAACCCTCCCAGTAGGATTTGCGCAAATTTTCCTAGCAGTAGGCTGTTTAGCTTAGGATTTGCATGAATCTGAGCAGGAGTCAGTTGCTCTGCCCAGAAATTGCACTAATATCCTGGGTAGCCAGCCTAGCTCCCAGCCATAAATGCACATTTTTCTCTAGCAGTGGAGCAATCTCTTGCATGTGCAACTGAGTTGACCAATTCCATCCAAGATTGAGTGAAACAGACTTGCATGCATGGGATGCTTCTCCCAAGGTAGCATGAAAAGGCATCCATTGCTTCAGTGATCTATGTTTAGCAGTTGGAGGTTACATGCAAGGAACAATTTCGAAACCTCCCACCAAGTGTTGCTTCCCCTAGATTCATGGCATGCACGTCACAACCTCGATGTTATCAAAACTCATCAACTGGATGCTACAAAGCTCATTCCTCACATCAACCTTGCAGCTCTAGTATCCCACATCACATCTAGGAGCAGTCAATACATTCAGCTCAACTGTTTTGGGGTAAGCTCGCTTCCCATGCCTTGTTCTAAATTTCTGTCTCTTTTTGTTGTTTCGCTTGTGGGAGTACTGTTTACTTGATTTATTTGAACACTTGTTGTCATTTACATATATACTAGCTTTCACTAACTCTGTTTCAATTTTTGTTGCTATCTCACTGCTATCGCATGCATGGAATTGTTTTGCACAGATGTTCGCCTAACCAACGAACTGCCTCACCCACATGCATGTTGATATGTTTGCTGAATCTTTCATTCATGTTTTGCATGCACTGCTAATCACTTCTGCTATCACTTAGTGCACCATGAATCCATTGACTTACTTGCTTTCAGTTATTTGTCGGCGAGTCGAGCCAACCTTGGCCCAGGCTCTGCCTTCACCAAGGCTGCATTGCACAATCTAGGAAAGGAAGTCTCACCTTCCTCTCCGGATTTGCACATTCCTGCCTAGCATTGGCCTCTGGGACTGTTTTACAAATTTCTGGAGGATAGTGGCTACTTGGCCCAAGAAATTGTGGAAATCTGTCCCTAGGCTAGCAGTCCTTCCCAGCTGGATTTGTGCATTGTACAATCCCAGCAGTCAACAACTAGACTGGACTGTGCATTGTGACGTTCTAGTGGTTAGTCAGTCTCCCAGTAACCCAGACTATGCCTTGTGTAGTCTTGGTAGTCGGTCTCCTGACCTCCCAACCGACATTGCACAATCTTCATGATCATTCACCTAGGTATGTTGCAAGTCAGTTCTCATGTTCATTTTGGTTTTTGGCTGACAAATTTCTTGCCATGAATGTTTCCATGTCTCCAAGTATCGCAGGTGTTCATTTGCCTCTTGGCAGTAAAGGTATAATGGTTTCCTAGAGAGCAGAGACAAATACACCATTCAAAGCACACTTGGGGATGCAGTTGATCAAGTGTCTATGGACTTGCCTACCCACGAAGACATCAAGTGGTTCGCAGACAAGGACACCAAGATATGACAGCAACAACATCACACTGAGCAACATCATGAACAACACCTGAAGACAACATACCAAATGCAATGAATGCAAGAGGAGGGTTGTTGACAACACGAAGGTGGAACAAGGTTGCAAGCTCAAGTAGATCAATTGATAATGAAAGCAACTTTGGAGACTCTAGCTATGAGGTTACGGTGCGACATGAAGATCATGTGAAGGCAAAGAATGGAACAAAGAAGGAGTTGCATGTGCCGAAGCAACAACTCAAGGAAGAACATGGAGTTGCACAGATAGATGAATGAGTTGCAACAAGATTAGGAACATCAATGGGCGCATTGTGCACTCACAGATGAAACTGCACCCATACAAGTTAAAGCTCCATCCCAGTAGCTAACACGGAGTAGACATAGTGAGCAGTGTTGTTGATTGAAAGCAAGGGATTCAACATCATGCATGTCATTTAGTGCATGCATGAAATCCAACCCATTCAACACACTCACCAAGGTGAAGACAAGAAGCAAGTCCAACTGGAGCTGAACATGTACTTCGGTAAGTTGATGCGCATGATCACCAACACACACTTGAAGATTAACATAGACACTATGCATCAATGTGTTTTCGGTTCAACCACACCCAAGAATACCATGCACATGTTAGCAGACAAGTTGGATGAAGGAGCCAAATTAATGCATCGGTTGCAACAGAGGCAAGAGTTCGCTTAAGAAAGATGTCACCACGAGGTGCATTCACACTATCACAGACGACCAAGATTGGCATCAAATCACCATCTTCACCTTCACAAGCATGTCAAAGAGTTGGTCTCATCACAGCGGACTGAGTGTCAGTGATGTCTTGCAAGGATTTCTCAAGCCATGTTTTCTCACATGAGTACATGTGCATTGTAATGTTGAGTCATGTCAAGTGTAAGTCAAGTGTCAATGGTTGGATGTAACAGTAATAGAGTAGGTGAAGAGTCATGAGGGTAGTTGAACTATCACACAGGGGAATGTTAAGGGTCATCTCACCCTTTGCTATAAATAGTCCCTCATAACTAATTGTATAGGATTTTGGTCAGCCAAGCATCTACTAAGACTATTTTGAAGAAGGCTTGGACAATATTGTAATGCACCTTGGCTTCTCCACTGCACGGAGCTAGTACATCTTTTTGGAGGATCAGGTGGATGTGGTTGTAACATTGCACTGTTGGGGCTAGCAGGTTTACATGGATGTATTGTATGATTGTGACTTACACTTCTTTATATAATAAGAGCAAAAAAAAATTCATGCATATGTTGTTATTGTAGTTGGATTGCTTCGGTTGCTTTAATGATATGTGTTGTTTAACTACGTACTTGTGTCTGAACTGATTCACATGCAATTATATGAATCTTGTTGTTAATGTGTTGCATATGTTGTTAATGCTATCACTGTCTGTGTCGACTACTATGCTGGACATCAGACAAACCTTTCATTTGAACCTTGATATAACAATCATCACACTCATCTCGAACTGATCTGTGAGTGTTGTACATGTTATCTTACCTTGTATGATGTGACTTCCGCATCCGAGTAGACTGCTCCACCGGAAGCTGTGCATGTCCTTTGTGTTGTGTGTTCCTAGCTGAGTTGGGACTGATCCCTTTCAGCCTAGAACTCAACTTCACCTCCTTTCCCCTTCAAAGTGTTGGAACCTCTCATACACCTTCCTTGAATCACTGCATCAGTCACACCCTTGCTGCTGACAGAGTTATTCTACTTGCCTCTGTGTGACATCACGGCCAAGGCCTTACTGGGACTCCTACACCAAATGATATGAGGTTTAATTGGGACTTCTTACTGGGGAGATCCCCTGGACATGTTGGCAGGTCTAGCATCGTCAAAAATTTTAGCGCTAGAAGGAGGGCTTGATGACAAGCTGTGTCCTCTCATCTAGTTTTGAACCTTTTCATATATTTCATGGAGTCTTGCATTCTTCTTCCCCCGAGGTGTTTTTTGAATTGTGAAGATGTTTGCATCTTGGGGAAGCTTTTCGATATTTTGTCCACTCACATGTATGATGGTGAAGGTGAAGTGGCCTGAATTGAGCACTTACATAAATTTATTTCCATGATTTATGAGGAAGATGATTTTTCTGACGAAAAGGTTGGTTTTCTTCTTGCATACACAATTCGTGAATCTCCATTTCATTGGGTGCTTAGCCTACCAGTTGACACCATGCACTCATTTGAGCACTTCTGTGACCTTATTGAAGACACATTCTATCATTTTGATCCAGACCATCTTGACCGGAAACTGTTACAGCAACAGAGGGCTCCACATGAATCCATTATTGATTTTTGGCAACGCTTCCATGACTTGCATTTTCAAGCTCTGAGGAGCTAGATGCAATTTTCTTATCTTTGGGACCGGTTCAAGTACTGCCTTAAGAAATCTACCCATCCCAAGAGAAAGTTTGAGATCAAGCCTCACTCAACATTCTTCGTTGATGGAGCCATGCAATCTCATGTGGAAGAAGGCACTATCTCAACTGACTATCTGCCTTCCTCTTATTCAACATCTCCACCACTGCCCAGTGATGTTGAGGATCATGCTCACACACCTGTTCATCCTTCACACCCTCCCAACATCACTCCACTCAATTTTCACACATATGTGGTTGTGATTCATTTGAGTTCTCACAGGATTTATTTTTTGCAACCTCCATCTTTTCACCCAAGTGTTCCTTCAGATGATGTTGTCTTTTGTTTGTCCATTCCAGACTCTTCAATTGTTGTGAATGAGGAACAACCCACTGATAGAGTTGGTGTTGCACAACCAACAAGCACTTTCATTCATGAAGAGTATGAGTGGGAGCTTGAGAATCAACACTCGGCGGAGAATGACTCCCTTCCGTCCGAACCCTCTCTGTTCTTTCCTAACATCATTGGTGAACCTGCCATCCATGATTTTTCATGTGTGTCTTCATCCACATATGCACCCATTGTTGATCTTTCGTAGGACACACCATATGTTAGCCCATCATCCAAAAATGGAGAGGAACGATCATACATTGGAAATCCACTTGATCCTTCATCTGTTTTTTCCAAAAACGCAGAGGGTGAACATCCTTCATCCTCATCTACCCCTCTATGTGATTCATCAAACCATGAGGATGCCGACCAACATCCTGAATTTTGTGATCTTGGTTGTCGTGATCTCTTCACCTCACCATCCGATCAAGATGTTGATTCACTCATTGTTAATTCATCTAATCCACTAGTCTACGAAGATCCATTTGTCAACGAAGTTGAAACCCCACAGATCGTTGAGGCACTTCAGCCCGAGCTAATGGTTATTTCAGGCCCTTGCTGTCCTGAGGTTGGTTTTGCTTCCGATTAGGAAATTGTTCAAACACTCAAGGATCCTCATCGCTCATCTATACGCACTCAATATCAATCTAACACTTAGATTTTACTTCCTCCACTTGAACTACATGATCCCATTGCTCATGCATTGGAGGAGTCTTACATTTCAAGCACTCATGCGTGACGCACGTTATCTTTGTTTCTTTTGTTTGCTTGCATGTCATAGTAAAGAGTGTGCTTATGCTTCAAAGTTTCATGTAGTGTCACAAAGAACCATGGTAAGTCTACGGACTGCCTATGATGCACATGCACTCACTTTTGTCCCATGGGCACTCTGAATCACAAAGTGTGGTTGTCTTCATTGTTATATCTTTCTTGCTTGCTAGTTCACACAACTAGGTTTCTCGTGGACCAACCCTTCACCAACATGGTTCTACCAATGCACCGATGGCTGCGTTGGAAGTATCAATTCACATGATTAGGCCCATGTATCGTTAGTGTAGGAGTAGTAGTGTTTGCTTTCAGTTGCTTGCTTGCATGCTTGTTTCCTTATGTGCTTTGTTTGCTTGTTTGTTTTTTGTTAAAATTGGAAACTAGGGCCAAATTTCATGTGGTTCATCTTATTCATGGTTGATAATATGTTCATTATAATCCTTTCATCGAGAGGTGTAGGATTGACCTAAAGATCATCTGATTCTGATAAGTATTCATGGAGATATGAATTTATTTTGATTATGGAATTATTATCAAGCCGACCTACAACTCATGTAGGCTCAGAAGCCCAAC
>APFE031526008.1:0-97390 GCA_000404065.3 Pinus taeda | reverse complement strand
TATCAAAAAATAATAATAATCACTGTTTTTTTTCAAAAAATAATGATTAACATAAAAATGAATGCGAAAATCACATAATACAAATATTGAACACATAACAACCTTAACAGAGTGCTTATTCTTCTCATAAAATGTCAAAGTGAAAACATTACAAGTATAACTAATTAATAGTTTCCAAAAATGAGCTTGATTTCCAAGCATAACTTAAATTTAATCAACAATGTTATGTAATCCAAACTCTTCGCCCTTTGAAGTTTCATCATTGTCTTCTTCCACAATATTTTCTGCTTCATTTTGCTCATTTTCCTCTAATGGATCTTTGATGTCTGTGAATCTCCCAATGTGTGCCTTTCCAATCATACTGTGTAATGATGGTTGGGGTTCCTTTGCCTTTTCCACCACACGTGATTCACTAAAGTCCCCTTCCTTCAACCCAATTTTTTTCATTGCATCTGGAAGAAATTGAAGAGCATTAATTCTTTGCTAAATAAAATTGCATTGTATTGGATCTTTTTCAATGGGAATGCAATTTCTTCCTTTTTGAAGGCAACATGTTAGTGTTGTACCTAATTATCAAGTACAAAAGAAATAATGAAGTAAATTAGTACAATGCCATATAAATTAATAAATAACATATTGAAATTCAATTCCATATAATAAAACTTACCTAAGCCAGAAAATAAATCCAAAACCCAATCTCCTTCATTTGACTGCAGCAAAGACATGGCTAAATCGATCTCCTAAATAAATTGGGTTACATTGTTTAAGTGCTCAAACCGCTCGATCAAGCGCTTAAAAAGGGCTAAATTGAGCAATAATTTTTTCCACCCAAACGTGCCATCTCTTGCCAGAAAGTGTAACCCAGATCCATGCTTTCACCCTTATAGATTATGAATTTATAACAATCTATATCCTAATTATTATTATTATCCAAATTTAAGGTCATAGCCAAGCCAGACACCAAATTGGCGTATGAAACCCCCTTGTTTGTGGGGCAAGTGACCCACCTCCACGCAATGATTTGATTATTGTCTACGAAGGCATACCTACTCTAACCCCTTCTGGTTTTTGAACCTGTGACCTTTTAGGAGGAAACGCATGCTCTTAACCATTAGGCACTTAACCTGAGATGCCTCATGTTTAACTCTAATGTTATAGGAGCATTTTCTCAAGAACTCTATCCAATAATTGGACCTCACACATTCTATTGACCTCTAATTTCAGTTCTATGGCATTTTAAAGTTTACCCTCCAAAACTCATTTAAGGCCATAAATCACACTTAATATTGGTCTACTATATTTGTGAAATTTCTAGTTCTTTATAGCTAATCATTTAGTTCGGGTTGTTGTTTCTAAAAGGGTATGGCCCAAAGCTTAATTATGTCCAATGTCACTTCATAATCTAATGATATGTAAGAAAGATCTCTTCCACTTGAATTAATAAGACACTAGAAACCTCATATACTCAAAACAAACCTATTGAAAACCAATTTGATTCAATAGACATAATCAAAACAAACATACAAGAGAATGTAAAAATGAACATTTTATCATGAAAGGTTGAAATGTTTAGAAATTTTCTTGAATAAATATTTCAAATACCATTTAAGAAAAGATGGTAATGCAAGCACATAGAACCAATAAATAAGATTTCAAAGATGCAAGAGAATGTTATTGCCTAGGGGACAAATCTCTAGTCTCTCTACAAACAAGCTACACCAAAACCATAAAGAAATCTAAGCAAGTTATTAAACCTTCCTAATTTTAGTTTATTAAGCATAGGTCACTATGTTCATGGACTCATATTCCATTATGCCAGGATCAAGTTCATGCCATACTTCCAATCTTATGACCAATCAACTCCCTATCACACTAGGCATAAAGGTCCTAAGATATTGTTGGAAATATTTCATGAGCACATAGCATGCTCATCTCCATCAGATTTAGATCAACATCGCTCTTCAAACTTCTAGCCATCTTCATCTTGGAAGTCTCGATAGACTTCATTTCTTCATGAATAAAAAAACAATGGTTTATCTTATTTTCTCCCTCTGAGTCCAAAAAAAATCATCCAATCATAAGTCTTCTTATCTTTGTTCTTCCATCCTTCTTCATTTATTTCCACAACCCTGACAGTCTTCATTATGCACCTACAATCCTCACAAGGAGTCCATGGAAGAACAAATACAACTAGGAAAGATATACAAAGACGAGGCTCAAAACAATAATAGAAATAATAAAAAAGTACTTATCTCTTGAGAGTGTCATCTTCCTCTTGACTTTAGTCTTCATGGTTCTGGTCAATCTTGATCAAATCATCAAGGAGCCCAAGTTTATATTATTAAAGATAGTCAGTGTCTTCATTAAGAAGTCCACAAATCAATGAGTCAATGTCATCATCCAAAAAGTCTGCATCATCATTAAAGAGTTTACATCATCAATAAGTCTATATCATTACTCATATTATCAATGAGTCTACATTATCATCAAGAAATCCACATCTTCAAGAAATTCACATCATCATGGAATCCACACATCATCATCAAGGAGTCAAGGGTTTCTTCTTTCAACAAAATAAAACTTAGGGTTTGTCCATAAGCATATATGTCTTTCAATAATAAGTTAGTATATTCATCAAACCCAATAGTGACACTTTAACATTCAACATCCGTACATTAACACTAGTAGGTATACAAGACGCCAATGATATATGTAAGTAATATTTTGACTTTAATCATAACCTAAGTAGGTATCCATTATACTTTGGTGAATTTGCAATCAAGTGAAACTTTGTTTGGTCATCAAGACCCATTCAAAATATATGACAACAATACAAAATTTCAAGAGTGTCTCTTCCTTATCAATAAGAAAATCGCAGGGAACAAAAAAAAATACCCTCAACTTTCATACCTTCTTTAACTGCCATGGGATCAAGGTTCTTGGTGTGCAACTTAGAACGTCCTCTCAAGGAAACGACCTACACATAAACAAAGACTTATGCACAAGTATTTGATCAATGAAGCAATTTATACATCAACAAACCACAAGCAAATTTGGGTATTTGGGCTAAGGCTTCTTGCAACTTCATCATCAATGACAATCCTATGGTTTTACAATCCTTAAGGTTTTCTTGCTCAAACCCTTACTATGATATTTGCAAATCCAAATATTCCAAAATCCCAGATAGACATATAGACTATCTGTTGGCATTATGACAAAGGTTTGGCGCTATGACTCAGGTGTTGTCCTTGATGGCAACTCACTCAGATGGAAGATCTTAGTTCAAGAACTTAGAATGAAAGAAAAAGAGATATATGCAGGTTCCTCTTAACCAAGTCGCGTGTACATGCGGGTTAGGCAATCAAAAGGCGCGTGTACGTATGCACGCACTTTCATGCAGAGAAAAACGCGTACATGTGGGAAAACTTATTTTTTGTATTTAGTCTGTTATATTTAGACCTATGGTTTTGGACCTTGGTATTGCATCCGAAGTGTTGAACCCAGGTATTGGATCCCTAGTATTGGTTCTAAATGGTTTTGGACCATGTTATTGAGTAAGGCCTAAGATTATAAAAGGGGAAGGATATCATTGGGCAAAGGCAGGAACTGTAGTATTGAATATCTTATGAAGAGCAAGACCTAGAATTGGGTTGTGGTGCATTGTTGAATCTGAACCAAGGAGGAACTTGAGCATTAAAAGATGGATAAGTTCTATTGATGGGTCAAGATCTTAAGGCTTGAATAGTAGTATCATTGTGTGATTTTTGATCTATTATAATTGGCGCATGATTAGATCTATAAATCTGATAAACTGGGTATAACTGATGTCTGATTAAGTAAAAGGGTAAATTATCTTTTATAGATCTGTACGCAGTCCGACACATCAGAGGCGCGTTTACACGTGGGTTCAGCAAGTGAAGACAGTGTATACGCTAGTTGGCTTTAATACAGCTACGTATGTATGCAGGTTTCTACATATTGAAGTAGCATACGTTTCATGAAATATGTTTTAGCTACTTCTGTTTATTGCTGCAGTGTTATGGGTTCAGAATTGATATCTGGTTACTGTTATTGTTTTCTGGTTACAACATTCTGAGAAGTGATTGGCTAATTCAGTATTGGTTTGTACAAAGGATATTGGTTGATGCAGATATACTTGATGTTTGATTGATGTTAATCATGGATCCAGTCTGAAAATTTATGAAACGTGGTCCCTGGAAGAAAAGAGAAAGTTGTAGCCTTCTGTAGGTCAGCACCTACGTACTAGTACCTCAGATAGTACAAGAGCTAAGGGGCTTGTAGTTCCCTTCCAGGAGAAGCTGGAGAACGAGAGAAGGTTGTAGCCTTCTGCAGGTAGCAGCCTACGTACTGGTATAAGACTGCACCAGTACAAAATCATTGTAAACAGAAGTTTCTAATTAAAAGAAGATAGACATGAATTGCAGCAAGTGGTTTTCACTGACATTGGGTTTCCACCTTACATCTTGGTGTTCATGTGTGTTGCTTATGTGTGATGATTTGTTCTGCTTTACTGCTTCTTTTTAATGTTCATAGTGTTAATAATGTTCTGATGCACTCATGAAGAAGCAACTAACTGAATTATAAGTCAACTGGTTATACGTTTGTTGCATTATACACAGTTGCGTATACACGCAGTTTTCCTTAACTAAAGTAGCGTATATGAATGAAAAATTTATATTGATTTGATAATACTGATTCACCCCCCCCCTCTCAGTATTATTTCCAACAATTGGTATCAGAGCAGGTCCTTCAGAAGAAGCTTGATTGCTTGAAGGAAGATCTATCATCATAACCAACTACGAAAAAGAGGCATCGATCAGGCCACCAATTTTTGATGGGAGCAACTTTGTCTATTGGAAGGTAAGAATCACAGCCTATCTTCAATCTCTTGGTACAAAAGTCTAGGATATTGTGGAAATAGGATACACATTTCCATAAGAAACTCCTACCGATACGACTGGTAAGAAGCAGTATGAAACAAATGCAAAGGCTGTCAATACTCTATTAAGGAGTCTATCTCAATCAGAATTTGTCAAGGTTATGCAACTCAAAACCGCAAAAGAAATATGGGACAAGATCGTTCTCAGCTATAAAGGAGATGATCAGGTAAAACGAGAAAAACTACAAACTCTCAGAGTTCAATATGAAAATCTCAGAATGCACAATGATGAAAGTGTGGCTAACTATTTCCTACGTATAGATGAGATTGTTAATTGTATGGAAAACTTGGGTGAAGAAATAAAAGAAGTTGTTTTGGTTGAAAAGGTTCTAAGAGCTTTGTCTTCTAAGTTTGAATCAAAAGTTTTTTCCATAAAAGAAAAACAGAATCTACAGAGCATTACCATGTCTCAGCTGCACGGAATCCTAAATACTTACGAAATGAGAAAAGGGGGACCATCAAACAAGAGAGAAGCCGCATTCAAAGCCTCAGGAAAAGGAGACTACAATGACTCAGGACATATGTCATAAGAAGAAGAAGAATCAAACTTTGTCAAGAACCTTCAACAGGGTTCTGAAAGATTCAGAGGTAAGCTACCTTTCAAATGTTTTGCTTGTGGAAGAGTCGGTCACTATGCTGCCAAATGCCCTCATAAAGATAAGCTTGATAAAGGTAAGGAACCTGTTAGATGGAACAGAAAACAGAATATAAGTAAGAAAAGCTATTATACACATGAAGACAGTGATGGATTTTCAAATAGTGACGAAGATGAACAATGCGATGATTATAGACTTTTGATGGCCTTTGAAGATGATGATTTCTTGGATGTTATAGATGAAGAAGGTCTTTATGAAGAAATTTCTAAACTTCAAATTTGTTTGGAGGAAAAGAATATGATTATAAATACTCTGACATTCCAACTTGCTGAAAGAGAAAAACACAATGAAAAGTTAGAATGTGAAATTGTGGGACTTAGAAAAGATATTGAGAAATCAAAAGCTCTTAATCTTAGATTCGCTAAAGGATCTGAAACTTTAGATGAGATTATCAAAGTGCAGCGTTCTCCTCTAATCAAGACGAGTCTTGGATATACTGAAGAAGCATCTCAAGCACAAAAGCCATCCACCTCCAAAAGTTATCTTGATGCAGCAAGGAGAAGTGAACAAGTTGACAATCGACAGCTAAAGCATAATGCAGATCATCAAGTAAATCGGGGGCAATCTACTTCAAGGATGAACAGAAGCTACAAACCACAGGTAAATCATTCTCAATTTGCCTCAAGAATGGATCATTTGGTCGGTAGGTTTGATAATCGCATGGATTTCTTCAATGGCCAATGTTTCTCATGGCATAATTTTGGTCACAAAGTTGCTCAATGTGTTGCCTACAAGACCATCATGACTAGAGAAGCTAAAAAACAAAGGAGTATGACTAGGATCATGAAAAGGACCTACAATAACTTTTCTGCTCTTGAAAATGAAATAGAATGTTCTATTTGTAACAACTTCGGTCATGAAGATTCTGAATGCAGGAGTAGGTTTCGGCAATCAACTCAGAAGGAGTAAGCTTCATTAAGTCCCAAAACATGGAGAAAGAAAGATTTGCAACCAGAAAGATGTGGTATAGCCTTATATGCGAAAGGGCAGGAAAATCAGTGGTACATCGACAATGGATGCTCGAAACAAATGACAAGTGATAAAGAAAAACTTCAGTCATATAGTGCCTTAGAAAAGGAAAGGAAGGTCTCATTTGGAAATGGCACCCCTGCACTCATAAAACATAAAGGTTCTGTTATTTTGAAAGAAAAGGCCAAAGCGGGAAATGTTATGTATGTTGATGGCTTAAAGCATAATTTATTGAATGTTAGCCAAATGTGTGATCAAGGAAATGAGGTAATATTTCGATGAAATGGATGTATTGTTCGTGAGCTTGATACAGGAGAAATAGTGATCAAAGGCATAAGAACTCCGAATAATTTATACATACTCAAGGGAGGACAACAACGACGCTACCTGCAAGAATGATGAACACTGACTATGGCACAGAAGATTGGGGCATTTAAACTTCTCTCAGATAAGGAAAGCATGCAAATATCAGGAGGTTCGTGATCTCCCTGACATCAGAATTCCAGACAATACAATATGCAAATCATGTCAATTTGGTAAGCAAACTAGAACTAATTTCCCTGAGAAGGAAGGATCAGCTAGCAGGACACTTGAACTTGTCCATACTAATGTATGTGGTCCATCTAGGAAAAGGTCATCTCGAGGAGAAGAATACTTTATATTGTTCATTGACGACTTTTCTAGGATGTGTTGGATAGGACTTGTGAAGCATAAAGATGAAGCTTTCGAAAAGTTCAAAGCATTCAAAGCCTTGGTTGAAAATGAATCAGATCACAGAATCAAATGCCCCAGGTCTGATCGAGGAGGGGAATTTACCTCAGATGAATTTTTCGATTTTTGTGAAGAACATGGAATAAGAAGGGAATTCTTTACTGCAAGAACTCCTCAGCAAAATGGAGTAGTGGCAAGGATGAACAGAACGGTTTAACAAATGGCTCGTGTTATGCTTGATGAGTCTGGAACTCCCGCAACCTTCTAGGGTGAAGCTGCATTTGCTGCAATTACTATTTTCAACAAGACAAATGTTCGGGTAAACAACACTCAAACTCCTCATGAACTTTGGTATGGTAAGACTCCCACAGTAAAATACTTCAAAATTTTTGGAAGCAAATGCTACATCAAAAGGACTGATGAAAACCTTGGCAAGTTTGTACCTAGAGCAGATGAAGGCATTCTCCTTGGTTACTTTCCCCACATCAAAGCATATAAGTGTTACAATAAAAGACTTGGAAAAATCGTTGAAAGTATTGATGTAGTGGTTGATGAAGAAGGAAACATTCCTAGACAGGTAAAATCCGAAGATTTCGAAGATGATGAGGACTATCCTTCAACATCAAAACATACTTATGATGAAGAAGAAAATCATGAGGCACCAGAAGAACAGATAAGGATAGAAGAAAAGACTCCATCTAGGTACGTTCAAAAGAATCATCCAGAAACTCAAATTTTTGGGCAGAAAGAGGCAGGTGTACAAACAAGAAGAACTATTTTAGAAGCTTCAAGCTATCTAGCATTGCTCTCCTCCACTGAACCATAAAATGTAAGTGAAGCATGCAAAGATGAATGTTGGGTCAAGGCCATGAATGAAGAACTAGAGCAAATTGAAAAGAATAACACTTGGGAGTTGGTTCTTAGACCAAACGATAAGAATGTCATAGGGACAAAATGGATATTCAAAAACAAGCTGAATGAAAATGGAGATGTTATTAGAAACAAGGCCATACTTGTTTGTAAAGGGTATGCGCAACAAGAAGGTATAGACTTTGAAGAAAATTTTGCACCAGTTGCTAGAATTGAGGCCATAAGAATGTTCCTTGCTCTTTCTAGCTTTCAGAAGTTCAAAGTATTTCAAATGGATGTGAAATCTGCCTTTTTGAATGGAGACTTGGATGAAGAAGTGTATATTGAGCAATCAGATGGGTTTATCCTTGGAAGTGATCCAAAACTTGTATGCAGACTCAAAAAGGCTCTCTATGGCCTTAAATAGGAACCAAGGGCTTGGTATTATCGGTTGGATATGTACCTCCATCAACAAGGTTTTACAAAAGGATCAACAAATAGCAACTTATATATAAAAATTGACAATGATAAGTTGTTAATACTTGTAGTGTATGTTGATGATATCATCTTTGGTAGCAATGAAGAAGACATGAGTCAAAACTTTTCCTTGGTGATGCAAAAAGAATTTGAAATGTCCCTGCTTGGTGAGCTCACATATTTTCTTGGTTTACAAGTCCAACAAAACAAAAATGGTATTTTTCTATCACAAACCAAGTATCTCAAGTAGATCTTGAAGAAATATGGGATGGAGGACTCAAAACCAGTATGTACCCCTATGGTAACAGGATGCAGCCTCAGCGCAAATGATGAATCAGTAGCAGTACATCAACCAACCTATAGATCCATGATTGGTAGTCTGCTCTATCTAACAGGTACCCGACCAGACATTATGCATGCAGTGGAAATAGTTGGAAGGTTTCAGCTTAATCCAAAGGAAACTCATCTTCAAGCAGTTAAGAGAATTTTCAAGTATCTTCAAGGAACTCAAAACTATGGCTTATGGTATCCTAGAGGTACAAATCTCACACTTCATGCATATACTAATGCAGATTGGGCATGAAGCGTGGATGACAGAAAAATCACTAGTGGTGGTGCATTCTTCATGGGTTCTAGATTAGTATCTTGGTTCAACAAGAAACAAAGTTCAATTGCATTATCTACAGCTGAAGCAAAATATGTAGCCGCTGCATCTTGCTGCACACAACTCCTTTGGATGATGCAAACATTGCAAGACATTCAAATCACTTGTACTCCACCTATATCCATTTTGTCATAATACAAGTGCAATCAGTATTTCAAAGAATCCAGTCATGCATTCGAAGACCAAACACATACCTATCAAATATCATTTTCTTCGAGAACAAGTGCTTGCACAAAAGGTCAAATTGGAGTATGTCCCCTCCAAAGAACAAGTTGTTGATATACTCACCAAACCACTGCCCACGGAGACATTTGAATACCTTAGACAAAATCTGGGGGTAGTTGATGCATCATTTTGCTGTTGAAATTATCTGTTTCAAAGAAAAGTGGTTGTACACGAGTTTCATGAGGAGTATCCGCGTACATACGCCAGTTTCTGTGAATACAGTCACGTATATGTTAGTTTGAAGGAGGGCCGGACTCAAGTGAAAAGATTCTAATATGGGTCTGACAGATAACATCTGGCATAGGTTCAGGGGGAGCATATATACTTCTAATAATGCATTGTTGGCATTATCTTAGAAGATCTTGGTTCAATTTCACAGTTGTTTTTGGCTTCAGGTGGAACAAAGGGAGAACATGGTTGCTGGTCTGAATGATGATTGATAGATGTTGCTGATGATAGTTGTTGATCACTATCATGGTCTTGTTGTCGATATTTCGTATCTATGTCATGTATTTTTTTTCTTATTAAGGTCATGTAACGGCCTATTTTGGTTTCCCAACTATGCCTGGGATGGATGATGTAATGTTCTTGTGTAAAATTTTGATGTATCTCCACTTGGTTGGGAGATGGATGTATGTATGAGTCTCTAGTAATAGGAAGGTCATTTATGATGTATAAAGTCATGTATCTTTTGTAGAACATCTTCTTGCAGACCTTGCCTACAGTAAGGGGGAGCATGGACAACACTGCAAAGCAAAGATTTTAGCATGTACTCAGGGGGAGTATAACCCTTTGCCCTTGACGACAAAGGGGGAGAATGACTTTGAGTGACTTGGGGTTGCCATCAAGTCCAAAGGGGGAGATAGTTGGCATTATGACAGAGGTTTGCCGCTATGACTTAGGTGTTGTCCTTGATGGCAACTCACTCAGATGGAAGATCTTAGTTCAAACTCTTAGAATGAAAGAAAAAGAGATATACACAGGTTCCTCTTAACCAAGTCGTGTGTACATGCAGGTTAGGCAATCAAAAGGCGTGTTTATGTATGCACGCACTTTCATGCAGAGAAAAGCGCGTACATGTGGGAAAACTTATTTTTGGTATTTAGTCCATTATATTTAGACCTATGGTTTTGGACCTTGGTATTGCATCCGAAGTGTTGAACCTAGGTATTGGGTCCCTAGTATTGGTTCTAAATGGTTTTGGACCATGGTATTGAGTAAGGCCTAAGATTATAAAAGGGGAAGGAGATCATTGGGCAAAGGCAGGAACTGTAGTATTGAATATCTTATGAAGAGCAAGATCTAGAATTGGGTTATGGTGCATTACTGAATTTGAACCAAGGAGGAACCTGAGCGCTAAAAGATGGATAAGTTCTATTGATGGGTCGAGATCTTAAGGCTTGAATAGTAGTATCATTGTGTGATTTTTGATCTATTATAATTGGCGCATGTTAGATCTATAAATTTGATAAACTAGGTATAACTGATGTCTGATTAAGTAAAAAGGGTAAATTATCTTTTATAGATCTGTACGCAGGTCCGACACATCAGAAGCGCGTTTACACACAGGTTCAGCAAGTGAAGACAGCGTATTCGTTGGTTGGCTTTAATACAGTTGTGCATGTATGCAGGTTTCTACATATTGAAGTAGCGTACATCTCATGAAATATGTTTTAGCTACTTCTGTTTATTGCTACAGTGTTTTGGGTTCAGAATTGGTGTCTGGTTTCTGTTACTGTTTTCTGGTTACAACATTCTGAGAAGCGATTGGTTGATTCAGTATTGGTTTGTACAAAGGAGATTGGTTGATGCAGATATACTTGATGTTTGATTGATGTTAATCATGAATCTAGTCTGAAAATTTATGAAACGTGGTCCCTGGAAGAAAAGAGAAGGTACAACCTTCTGTAGGTCAGCGCCTACGTACTAGTACCTCAGCTAATACAAGAGCTAAGGGGGTTGTAGCTCCCTTCCAGGAGAAGCTGGAGAACGAGAGAAGGTTGTAGCCTTCTGCAGGTAGCAGCCTGCGTACTGGTATAAGTCTGCACCAATACATAATCATTGTAAACAGAAGTTTCTAATTAAAAGAAGATAGAGACGAATTGCAGCAGGTGGTTTTCACCCACATTGGGTTTCCACCTTACATCTTGGTGTTCATGTGTGTTGCTTATGTGTGATGATTTGTTCTGCTTTACTACTTCTGTTTACTGTTCATAGTGTTAATAATGTTCTGATGCACTCATGAAGAAACAACTAACTGAATTATAAGTTAACTGGTTATACGCTTGTTGCATTACACACAGTTGCGTATACACACAGTTTTCCTTACCTGAAGTAGCGTATATGAGTTAAAAAGTTATATTGATTTGATAATACTAATTCACACCCCCCCCCCCCCCCTCTCAGTATTATTTCCAACACTATCAAGTCCTGTAGTTTCATCAAATCTCAATTTCTCAACAATAATCTTTCTAGGCTTTGACCTCTTATCATTTTTCATTTTCTTTCAATGTCCAAGGCTTCATTCTTCAAATGAATTTTTTTATCCTTCATACTATCAAAACCTAAATTTTCATTAGATGGTCAAATGCCTTAGGATCTTCGAGGTCTTACAAATACTCATTCTTGCAATATTCATTGGCCCTTTAAGAGAATCGTCATTATTTGGGTACTATACTTATATATGACTTCTTCATCCAGATCTTAAATACAAAGGATATTTATTACACTAGTCCCTTTCATTTGGAGACTTGTAACAGAGCTACCCTAAAGTGAGATTTGACATAAACTATATGGCACTACCTTCCAAGTTGCAAATGAATACAATTGACAAACCTCAATCTAACATCATACAGGAACAACTTTTGAGATCATTTCTTCACAACCCTTGATTTCTCCAAAAAAATATTCCAAGCGACATGAGCTAGGATCTGAGTTGGCTTCTGCTTCTGGATTGATTTGGTCAAGTCTATTGTAGAGATATCATCCTCCTTCTATAAATATAGATCTAAAATATTCATATGATCAGTATTATGGGCATCCCATACAAACTTGGATCGCATGCTAGAACACAACCACATAAGAAATGTGCTCACAAAAGACGCACAGATTGCTTACTGGAGTCAATAACCCACAAAACTCGCATACAGAGAGATTTTCCATGAATATAATTTGTAATTCCACAAAAGCATGTATTGTTAGCTTCCTTGAATTGTTTATATAGTTTTGTTAGGTATCTCCTTTATCCTCAAAGGTGGTATGTTAAGAGAAATATCGATCGCTACAAGTCATTGACCTATAGTATCTACAGGCTCATCATCTCCACCATAGCATTCTCGCTGATTGGGCTTCACATCTGTATAGATTAAAGTACTGGTTTTATTGGCAAATCTTGATATGGGAAGTGCCACTACATCTCATCACACCAAGATCCATCATCTCCACACATTTTTATTCCTTTCTACAATTTGAGAGAGTTGGATCATGAATTAGGATATGGACAACACATTACAAACAGATTCTGATCAAATAGAATGATATCTTGAATCTCAGATCTTTCATAAAGGGAGCTCAGAATTTTCAGACCTTCACATTTTTTTTTCTCGACACAAAATCCTAAGGAAATTTACATAGCACATAGAAGCTCAAATTTATGCTACAAGAGGCTCGCATAAGAGCCGCAATAACCTCATATCTCACATTACATAATTCATATACAAATTGGACCACCAAAAAAATAATATATACTCTGATCATACCTAAGAAGTCTCATCTTATAATGTTTTGGTCTTTATTTTACAAGAGCATTTCTCGAACTTCAAATCATCCTCATAAATAGGTACTCGCCTTTGAAGAGAGATGAACTTGGACAAGGAGAGAAGCTCAGATCCTCATCAAGAAAACAAATTCAGATCTCTGCATAGTTGACTATTCAGACAAGGCTTGGATCTATAGTCATCGAGAATAATGCTTCTTCAATTTGGATCAACTACGAACCTGTAAATGTAATATTCGTCATACCACAAGGGACACATCATACAACACTTCTCACACAAGAAATTTGGACACATTCATCGAAAAATCGGAACAATTTTGAACCACAGGATCTCGCCTCATGAAGCTTCATACAAAACTTGCATTCTCAAGTTCAAATTCTTCTAGACTCTTTTGATACACATAAATTAGATTATCATGGAGGGAGTTCGGACAAACTTCAAATATGATGTTTCAGACCTCTTCCACAGGAACCACAGACTCGACCTAGATAATAAATCTCAAAATCTCAGAGGTATTTTCCATACCTTCAATGGGTTGGAAAGCCCACCTTCAAACATACGATCATGAAAAAAGGGCGAGGGCACATAATGGTTGGCTCAGGTGGTCGAGAATGGTGTCACATCGAGCTATCTGACGTCTGCAAAGGGCTACTAGGGCTGAAGACAAATCTAGGAGAAAATTTCTCCTATGGGTGTCACCCACTGGGGGTGGGTAACATGACATATGATACAGATCGCAGACCATTGTCTTCATTTAGAGTATAGACCACATATTCAAATTTGTACCTCAGAAGGGAGTTTGGATAGATGGTACAAATTTCAAATCAAACTTCTTATATTACTTGTACATGTTTCTCATGATGAAGTAGTTTTCAACAAGAGAGGGAGAGAACCATCTTTCTTCTTCAATCTTCCTTAGCTCTCATACCATGTTGAAATTCTGAGTAGATGATAGAATTCTCCTTTCATTGTAATTACTTGTGACTGATATTCATTATTTTCTTAGTTTTTACTTGATTAGTTATGTCATCAAGCAATTACACATTAACAAAATATAAAGAACATAATGCACAAGAGACAAAAGACACTAGAAATTAGGTTCCAAGCTAGGGCACAACCCCAAAAGAGGTGTTGAAATTGTAGCAAGAAAAGGCTTCACTTGAATGGTATCTTAGTCAAATGGAGAAAATTTGATTTTCCACATCAGTAAAATGACTTGGATTGTAGTTAGCTAGAGTGACATGGCCTCATCTACTAGTTAAGTCGGTAAATTCGAGTTTGTAGGCTAGAAGTAGAGTTGTACAGGAGTTGATTGCTAAGATCTAGCAATCTAGTTGAGTTATTGTTAGTTGAACTCAGTTAACTAATCTCTAGTCATTAGTTGAGTTAGTTGAAGGTTAGTTGAGTAGTTATGAATGTTGTTAACTCATTTGATCTCTAAGTTAATTAGTCAATCAGCTAAAAATAGGCCCAGTCATGCATGGAAATTGAATTGCCTAGTTGACTAGATGGAAAAAGAACATGTGTATTTATAATAGTATATTGTTGAGTGTAAAATGCTTTTGCACTAAGCAGGTGATCAATTCCCCTTGGATTTGCGCAAGAAAATGGGGAATTTCCCTATTTTAGGAGCTTAATTCCTCCATGATTGCACAAGGAATTAGGAGGTTGGTCGAGGCTTGAATTGGCTAATTGTTGACCAAAGCAGGCCCAGAAGCAAGAGAACAATTTTATAGTGCAAGGTGTGCTTCAGAGTTGAAGCAAAACACTGTAATTGTTTCTCTTTCTCATCTAAATTATTGCAAAGCAGCAGAGGGGTTTCTCCCAGTTGGGTCCCCCTGTAAAATCATTGTGTTCCTTGTGTTTTGATGGTTGCATGTTATTGTATGTGTTTCTATCATGTGTTTTCATTTCCATAAAATAGTAGAAGAATTTTTGTCTCTTTATTTCAGTTCGATTTTGTTAGCATTAGCAAATTTCTTGAAATTTCTACATGGTATAAGAGTCTTAGAAGACTACATAGAAACCTTGTTCCAAGTCTTCTCTCAAAGAAATTTCAATTTGCAGAGTTTTTGGTGCAGATTCTCTTCAGTGCAGGAAAAATATCTTTCAACGGATTGAGGCTTGAGTATGCATTAGAGGGCACCTCGAATTTTTGTGTTTGGAAAGACAAGTGGAAAGTTGTCCTAAATGACAATGGAGTATGGGAATATACAAAAACTGATATTCCAAAACCAGCTACATCAGATGCACAAGCACTTGCTCAGTGGAAGAAAGACGTAACAAGAGCCAAGAGGATTATTCTGGATGGTGTCAAAAATCATGTGGTTTCAAACTTGCGTGGAAATGAGACTCCTTTTGTAATGTGGAAGACTCACAAATCTCCTCCAAAGCAGTAAAGTGAAGCCAGGAAATTGACATTGAGAGATAAACTCAGGTGCATTCAAATGCAAAAAATTGAAACCATTCCTTAGAACCTATCTAGTTTCACTGAGGTTCAAGATGAATTTGGAGTAGGAGAAAATGTGCCATCATCTAAACATGTGTGCTTAGCACTCCTTGGCCTTCCGAAATCCTGGCATAGCTATTAGGTTTCATGTTATGAATAATATATATATAATATATATATATATAATATTATATATAATATAAGAATAAATAATTATTATTAATGATCAATTAACTAGTAATTACTTGTGAAGAGGCATGTCGCTAAGGACATGACCACTCATGAAAGGGTATCTGCCTAGGTATATAAGCAAGCCCTTCATTTGTAATCATCTCACTTGTTTTCAAATATATGTGTGTGTGTGTGTGTGTGTTTACTTATCCTACAATGGATGTCTTTGTCTTCAAAGTATTATGAAGATTACTCTGTTGTGTATACAAACCTTGTTTGTTACATTGGTATCTGAGCATTCTTTTGAGTATACAAACTTTATTCGTAACATTGATAACAGAACATTCCTCCAAGTAGACGAACTTTGTTTGTTACATTGGTATGAGAATTGTTTGATCCTTTCGTGCTTCAATCGCTAAAGAGAACTAGTCTAATCTAGCCTTTGGCCATCAATATTTTGTCAACTTTGTTTTCATCACAATTGAAAGCATTTCTCTATAAAAAATTTTGGAGTTTCTCCATTTGTTGATTTTGTCATAGGTCGTTGGCCATTTAAAAAAGAAATGGCCTTTAACCCAAAAAAGAGGAGACAAAAAAACACATTAATAAAAAGAGTTAAATAAAATTTTAAAAATGGAAAAAATAATAAACTTACAACTTACCTAGCCGACAAAACATGGAGAGCCACACCGTCACCAACCAAAGGATTTTCTGCACCCACCATTGCAAGTCCTCGTATGCATGAAATCCCCACATTACTGAGCTATCGTTCCGTTTTTGTTGTCGCCCAAGAGCCCAATGTCGATCTCCAAACCACCCACTCCACCACCTTCACTGCAACCTGCAACGATGTTTCCGTCGATGGCCCTCACCGTGTTACTCCACCCCGACTAGTCGCTTTCCAAGTCATCTACAACGCAACCCCACGACGTTCACAGTCGTCGGATCAGTGTCGTAATAACCTTGAACCATCCAACACGTCGTTGCACATTCACTCAACACCCTAACTATCCAATGAAGTTGTTCTCCACTCTTCGCTATCTGCCACTGCCCGTACAAAGTTCGGCCTGCATTGTACGTGTTTTGCAGCTACCTTGCACAGTGGTAGTGTATTTGAAATTTACAATACCAATCCATTATCATCCCCGAGCTCACTGTAACGTTGCAATATGAATTGTTGCCAAACCCTTATACTATCATTCAATCGTCGGATTATCTCAATTAACTAAATCATACAAACCATTGTGGTTTTCAAAAGAGGGCGTGCCTTGAGGGTGTGACTTATTAGGAGATATCATTAGGATATCACCGAGATCTTATAAAAGTTCTTTAACAATAAAAGGAATTATATCCATAAAAGGTAAGTTAAAAGATTACAATGAAGAAAGAAAAGGGAGTAAATTTTGATAGGAGTTTTAAAAAAAAAAGAAAAAAAAAATTGATATATGTTAAAAAAACAATTATTACTAGGATTAAAAGTTACTTTAAATTTTTTTTGTCGAAGTATCATTTTTCATTCATGACCACAAATGGAGCCTAATTCAGGAATAACAAAAGGAAGATTTTCAAAAACTTTATTTAGTTTCACCCTAGTGTTATCTAAGATTAATGGGAATCTTGTAGGGAAAAATGTCACTATTTCTATTTCGTGAGCCGAAGGAAAAAATTATATAAGTTCTAAAGTCGCAAACCAATTAGTGATCCCCGAGTCAAATATAATCAAAAGATTAGACTCTCTTAACAAAAATCAATATGACATAACAAATTTACAATTAAACATTGGATTATACATTTATATCGCAATTCTTTGTACAAACCCTATGGAATGATCAAGGTGACATTATTTTGGGTTCACCCTGAATGGAAACTCTACGGTCCTTCATCCTAAATACGAAAAAGAATTTTTTGACATTTTCATACCAAAAAAAAATAACACTACAAGATGCTACATTAAAGCTAAATTCAGTAAACACCAGAAGACATACAAGGTATTTCAAAAGTAATTTTTCAAATAGGTAAAAAAATATTACAAAATATCTAAAGAGAAATTGACAAAATCATTGTTGATAGAAATGAAGAAGTTTTTCGACTTAAAGTCCATAGTAAAACATTACTAAGACAAATTATGAAGCTTAAGAAGGACACGATGTCACTAAAAGACAGGTTAGAACGATGTATTAAAAAGGAAGAATCAAAGTTTCCCATCGTAACAATCCAAGTTGAAGATAAAGGAACGAATACCTATCTAGTCAATATCACAACTTAAAAAGAGGATAAACCAGTGGAAGTGAAGACGTACTCAGAGGTTGCATCAACGGAAACTTCAAGTGAATATCCATCGATTAACCAAGTGACTTCCATACCTAACTGAAATTGGATACTTCAAGTAAATCAAGAAATCAACACAACAACGTTAAAGGGAAATCAGATCACAAGAACTTCTTATTGACATCCAAATCACACGAGAAGACATGTCAACCAATCTACTTATATGTACCACTCAACATAAACAACAAACTTATGTTCCAAAGAAAACTTAAGTTTGCACAATTTAGTCGATAATAACAATTCATTACAAGTTTCTAACAATCACAAGGTTCCACAGAAGGTTAATTTAGGATAGTCAGATCCCTTCTCAGTTCGACAATTTTATTTATCACTCCAAGGATCTTATCATCTTGTATCAACGAAGATGACAACTCGAAGAATTTTAGAAGATGTAAAACAAAGAAACAGATGACATGCCTTTTCAGGGATAAGCTTTAAGGATAAATATTTTTGAAGAGAAAGACAATGTTATGAATAAAATATATATAAAAATAATACAAATAATGTAAATAATAATAATGATTAATGATTAATTAACTAGTAATTACTAGTAAAGAGCCATGTCTCTAAAGAATAAGACGCTCATGAAAGGGATACTTGCCTAGGTATATAAAAAGCCCCCTCATTTGTAAATCATCTCACTTGTATTCAAAATATATATTATATATATTATATATATATATATATATATTATATATCCTACAATGGATGTATTTGTCTTCGAAGTATTTTGAAGATTACTCTGCTGCGTATACAAACCTTGTTCGTTACAATTTAGTTAATGGGAGAGACAAGCTACCATATTGGGGGAGACTTTGGTCTAATTCAGAGAAGTAGGAGATTACAAGAAACACTAGAGATGGTGTCACATCCACTATAGATGAGGAAGAGGATTGTGCTTTAGTTGGTAAAGGAAAGAAGGTCAAATGCACGAAGGCCCAAGGCGAGGCAGAATCCAACCAAAACAATGGCAAGAAGAAGGACCTCGGTAAAATAAAATGTTTTCACTGCCATGAATATGGACACTATGCAACCAAGTGTCTGCACAAGAAATCTAGCAAGGAGGCTGCAATAGGAGCAGGAGGAGATGCTCTGGCATCTCAATTCGATTTGGATTTCACCCACATTGCTTGCATTTCAATCACATTAAGAGGGAGTGTATGGAAATTATGCAACCAAGTGTTTGTGTAAGAAATCAAGCAAGGAGCCTATAGTAGGCACAGGAGGAGATGCTCTAGCCTCTCAATTCGAGTTGGATTTTACCCTCATTGCTTGCATGGCGAGCACAGTAAGAGGGAGTGAATGGTACCTAGATTCTAGTGCCTGATATCATATGACAAGAAGTAAGGAGTTCTTTAGTAGCATAGAGGAGGACTTACAATTACACATAGAGCTTAGAGATGATGGAAGGTATAACATCAAAGGGATTGTCACTATCACCTTTAAGTGGGAGTCAAGCTCCCATCTTCACCTAAAAGATGTAATGTATGTTCCTGGTCTAAAGAAAATTCTAGTTTTTGTAGTTGTATTTGAAGACCATGGATATAATGTGATGTTTCGTAAGGGGAAAGATTATTTGAAGCATGTTGCTACTGGAAAAGTAAACCAAATCGGCGTTCGAGTTAAAAATCTCTACAAACTAGAGGTAGATTTCACCATGCATGCAGTTATACCTCCAGGAGTGGGGAGGGGCATTGTAGAGCCTTAGTCCCTAAGTTGCAAAGATTTGGGCAGGGCCCATAAGAAAGGAGTCGCAGTTGCAGTATACTCTTCTCATAGATCATTACCCTTGCTACATGGGCCCACAGTATTTAGTAGCAAGAGGATTAGTTTCTGTTGGAGGAGTCGGATACTGAGCATAGAGCATCGTTGATAACAAAGCAAGAGGCTCAACAACAACACAAATTTCCCAGTAGACATTGTAGAGACTAGTAGTAGTCAAATGCTCAAGAGATAGTTGCAATTCAAAGATAGTTGATTCAATATTTTGGATACTTCTTAGTTGCAGTTATTGTAGTGGCAACAACAACATTGAGAGGTAGTGTTATTTGTGCTACAATACATTCCACTATAGCAGGATTAGGGTTGTGCAGAACCCTTTTCTTGCAAAGAGGGACTATTGAAATTATAATAAAAAAAGGCTTCATTTGATCGATGCCTTAATCAAATGTAGAAAATTTGATATTCCACATCAACAAGATTACTTGAATCGCAGTGAGCTAAAGTGACATGGCCTTGTCTACTAGTTAAAGTCAGCAAATTCAAGTTTGTAGGCTAAAAGTAGAGTTGTGTATGGGTTGATTGTTAAGATCTAGCAATCTAGTTCAGTTACTCTTAGTTGAACTAAGTTAACTGAGCTCTAGTGATTAGATGAGTCAATTGAAGGTCAGTGGAGTAATGATTGTTGTTAACTCACTAATCTCTCAGTTAACTAGTCAATTAGCTAAAAATAGACACAGTCATGCATAGAATTTCAATTGCCTAGTTGAGTGGATGGAAAAGACACATTTGTATTTATAATTTTATACTATCGAGTATACAATGCTTTTTCATTGCGCAGGTAATCAATTCCCCTTGGATTTGCACAAGGAAATATGGAATTTCCTTATTTTTAAGAGCTTAATTCTTACATGATGGCACAAGGAATTAGGTGTTGTTTTTCCACAATCCTGGTGTCAAGGGTAGAATCTTAGGTCACTAACGCTACCAAACCAAGAATCACGACAAAGCTACTTTGCACGAAGAAATATAAACAACGATAAACATACTAGTGTAGAAAATATACATAACTTTTTACACAATATGTACAATAACCCAATCTTTGTTATATTAGTCCCACTAAATAATACAATAGTCTAGGTTCCCGTACTAGGGATAATGGCCCTCAAATATCCACAAGTACAAGAATAAAAATACAAGATAATCTAACAGTCTAGCTAATGTAGTGCACCTCACAACTGCTTTGTCATACCATGTAATATGTTGGTCTTTATGCTCCCAATCTACTCACTAGTTGCTCTTTAGTCCATCAAGGACAACAAATAGAGACTCCAAGAGGACTGCCACCTATCATTGTTGCAAGTCTCTTCTGCTACAATGAACTTTGGCTGATCCCATCTACTTCTCTAGGTTGGCCAATCCCTGAGCACCAAACTGCCTTTCCTAGTAGCCTCCTTTGTCCATCAAGGAGCTACTTAGGCCATCAACTGTTCACCCAACACACAGTTGTCTAATTTCCTTCTTGACCACTTGTTCTAGGGCTACCTTAAACACTTCCTTGTTTCCCTCCACCAATCACCAAGTGCCCAATCCAACAACCAATCAATCGCTATAGAAACTACGTTCTAGTTAGGGCTTCTAACCACCAAGATAACCCTTCCTCTTTTGGCTACTACCTACTACTAAAACATACCATCCAATATGTTCAACACTTGACCCAACACAAGGAAATAACACAGCAAACACGTACCTTTTTCTCGCTATTTTATGGTCTATTTCACTGTAACTTGTCATAGTTGACCTGGTTAGGGCATGACCACAGTGATTACCAACCCTCTTTCTCTGCCCAAAAATCCTCTCTACAGTTGTGGGTTCCTTCCTCTAGAGAGTTGCTCCTATACATTGAGGTGTAGGGTTGTTTCTAGCCCACTATCTAGGCTTACAATCCTCCTCCTTGAAGTAAGACTTCGACCCTCCTCCTAACACCTATACAGGACTACAGTTGCCTATAATGAGGTCTATCCACCCACAAACGCCACTAAAGCAAACCTAGAAAACTCCTCTCACACAGCCTTACTGCTAGAAAATCTCGGCTTCCAAACAATCATGAAGATGCCCATCCAAGCCTTCTTCTCCTTCGTTGATTTTGCCCCTTTTATCTACAACCTAAATAGAGAGTTCTTCTCCCTTATCTAAGTTCCTTTCTTGCTTTGTGTTGCACACTTGGATGCTCAAATGAGTCACAAAACACCTCTTATTTATATCCATTAAGAGGGCTCCAACGAATGCCTCTAAAGTGGGCTACCAACCTATCATGTGGCTTGTCCAACTCAAGCCTACATGAACCTCATGCTCCAAGCACACCATCTACATTCAAAAATTAATAACTTCACACAGACAACTCAGAATTTGATGATTCTCGATGTGTTGGATTCGTCTTGACATCCTCTATCATCTCCATCCATCACATGTCTAGTAGGCCTCATGGACTTACATCCACATGGATGGGTGTGAAGCCCACACCTTGGGTTCCAAGCCCACAATGCCCTATTGTGGCGCTCCAACCTCCAAACCTCGAACCCTAGGTGTTTCAGGTGAACCCTAGGGCTTTGAGTTAGAACCCCAACAGAGTAGAAGAAAACTACAACAAGAAATACTCAAACAGCTCAGGCAAGATGCTTATAATATAAAACTACGTAAGAGTGATCGTACCCGAATTTCCTTCGTTCGAGTAAGTCCCGCAGGGTTCAGACCCTCTACAACTCCCGATGTTCTCCAAACCTAAAAATTATTCAATTCGAACATACATAGCAATATAGAAGTAAAGCATATTCACGAAAATGACTTTATATCATATAAACAAATTATTGATCATACATCAAAACGACATTCACATATGAGTTAAAACATAATTTGATGCATAGATGTAGTTAATTTCGGAAACAAGACAACGTTTCTTTTATTGCAGTAAGCTATAAATAACATGGAGAGAATTCACCTGAGTCTTTTTCTAGCTCCAAGCGGAACCGTCCTCTGGATTCGTCCCATCCCAGCGTTCAACAATCTTCTTCCATCAACAACACCGTGATATCTCAAGCAAAAGGAAGGATATCTATAATCAAGGAAACAATGGTTTCCTGAAGCTTGGGCAAGTGCATGAGGCACAGGGATTCATCAGACTCAGTCAGGGATAATCTCACTATAATAACTCTATCTCTTCTCCTCTCCTTAAGGCCTTCCCCATAGAGGTCTATTTATACCTCTCCCAATTAGTTTTTAAGTTGGGAAATAGTTGTGCCACGGGCAATAGGGGGTAATCAACAGGTAAAACCCATGAACTCTGCCCAAAATTAAGGAAATTTAATTTTTTAAGTGTTTTAATACATATACACAGGTTGGGTATTCACTGACTCACGTGTACACGCTTTTAGCTTAGGGAAAAGTAGCGTACAAGAAATAAAACATTGTTTTTTATATATTTCGACCAAGTCTGGAAGGAGGGATTTCCCTATGCCATAAAGAAAGCATCATATATACCAAGAGTGGTAAATAGTGCTATAACACTAGGGCTTGGAGTACCTCCCAAGCTACCAAAAATCAACATTAGGAGGTTAGTTGAGGCTTGAATTGGCTAAGTGTTGGCCAGAGCAGGTTAAGAAGCAAGAGAACAATTTTACAATGCAGGGTGTGCTTCAGAGTTGAAGCAAGACATTGTAATTGTTTCTCTTTCTCATCTGAATTAATGCAAAGCAGTGGAGGGGTTTTTCCCAGTTGGATTCCCCTGTAAAATCATTGTGTCCCTTGTGTTTTAATGGTTGCATGTTATTGCATGTGTTTCTATCGTGTGTTTTTCTTTCTGCATAATAGTAGAAGAATTTTGTCTCTTGATTTCATTCAGTTCAATTTCATTAGTAGTGGAAAATTTATTGCAATTTCTACGAGGAAACTCATCTAATCCTCTTATAAAATCAGATCAAAATGAGATATCCAAGACCCAAAACCAAGACCAAAATTACCACCAAAACTCCAAATCCAACCCTCCTCCAAGTCATCTCCACATGCAGAGTCATCAAAAGTTAAGCTGTTAATTTTTTGAAAATTCGCTCTTGAAATTTGGAGCCTGCAACTGGATCTGAACTTCAATGTTTCTTCACAAAAATTTTCCCACATGTGCGAGTTCTTCATTCCTTTCTTTCTCATCCTTCTCTTCATTAGTTAGGTGAAAAAACTAGGTATGTTAATGATGAATGGATGTGCTCCATGTTAGAAAATCATAAAGGCAGAAAGATTTTCTTATACTTGATAATTACTTGTGATGTTCTTGATTTCTTATTAGGTTTCTTAATATCTTATTTCTTTTAGTTCATCAAGAAATTACCAAAGAAATAGCACATAAATCAATTGACACTAGATATAGGCACATAGATAGGGAAAAACCCCTCTCTAGGTGAATACCTAGTCAGTAATCCTTCCTTCAATAGTTTTCGTGAGATATTCCAAGACTCAAGACCTTGACACAAACTTTCTTCCACACCAAGTCAACCTTCTTCTTCTTCCTTTGCAGATGATCCTACTTGACTTGACATCAGCAACAATAGTAGTAGCACTTTCTTGGACCCAACAACTTTGACCTTGCTTTAGAGACTTTGATCTTCACTTAGAAACTTCGACTTGGCCCCCAAATACAACTTCCTGAGGCAGCAACACCCAACAATAGCAACTTCGACCTATACTTGATCTAGCAGCAACAACATGCAGCAACTGTCAGCGACATCAACAAGAGAACTTTGATCTTCCAATCTAGGGCATGAGAGAGAAAGAGAGACACCAAAACTTCAGTTTTCCTTCCTTCTTTCTCCTAAACCAAACTCACACTCCTTTTGTTTTCTTTCCTCCACTTCGCACTTTTCCTCGGTTTCAAAGAGATATCAAACTGCTTGAGTTGATGCCCTCCAAATGGAATTCAAACTGCTTCATTTATAGCCTTTAGGTGAGGTCGAATAACCTTCCTTGAGGCCGACTCGATCATCTTAAGGCTGACTTGGTGTAGAGGTAACACAATTCATTTTTGACTCAATACTTAACGTTTTTACTTTATTCAAAAGCCCAAGAAGGGTCTCTTTAAATGCACAATAACTTTATTAACTCAAAATAAATCCTAGAAGTCTACAATGGACACTTTGACCTAAAACATGATGACCTAAGCATGAAACTCATGCTTTAATAAGTCATAATAATAATAATAATAATAATAATAATTTTATTTATTCTTTTGATAAGTACATTCCGATGATGACTCAATATAATTTAATAAAGAACTGAACCTAGTTACATTTTTTCAACACTCCAAAGTAGATATCTCTCTCTCTCTCTCTCGATCTCGATATATATATATATTATATATATTATATTATATATATCCAGAAGTCGAATAGGTGGCTCTTGGAGCCCCAGCCGACTTGACAGTTTTGGTGGACTTTGACTCAATAAAAAATATATATATATTTCTTTTCTTTACAAAAATCCAAATGAGAATGAAAAACATGCTTCCACCGAACATAAATAAATAATAATAAATATGTCAAAGATAAAAATTTCATTTTATTAAATTATGAAGACCGACACTAATTACATTTTCAACAGAATTTTCTACCAGAGCCACATGCACATTTGATGACAAACAACCTTGTTTGGAGTGAGGAATGATATTCCAACAATACCCAAGGTTCTTCCACTACTGTTTCATCATCATCCTTCTGCATGCTACTATACCTTTCTTTCCCTTTCCCTCCCTTTCTAGATCCTTATAGAATGAAAACTTTAATGTCAATTTCCCTGGCTCAAGAAAAGGTAAACAGAAATATATTTTCAACATAAAGCAATAGTCTTGAATCATTGCTAAATAAAATCTTAAGGCCCGCTGTTTCTTTTCGAAGCACAAAGTCACCGAAACAATATCATTTTATGCAGAAGAAAATATCATGGCTTATAAAAGAACCCTATATTCATGAAACGAAACACTACAAAAGATCCCAGGAAAGTAAACATGGATATCGTATGAAAGGAAGCGAAACACAATCCGAGAATAAATTGGTGTTTCTGTAGCCTTCCTGGAACAATTTCGTAAAGTATGTGTTCGCTAGGTACAATAAGAATCTTAAATTAGGTATGCACAAAACATGGATATTACATGAAGAAAAGCCAAATACAATCTCTACGAAATTGGTGTTTCTGTGGCCTTCCTAAAACGGGTTTGTAAAGTGTGTTGAAGATTTTCAACGAGAATCCTAAGTCAAGCATGAATGAAACAATGATTGGTTCTTTAAAAACAACTTCACAAGCAGTAAACAATGAAGTTAGGATCTCAATGCTCCCATTCCAATTTATAATTTGCTCAAACCTCTCCCATGTGCTTCCTTTTTTGCCCATACACAAGCATTCCAATATTAAATGAGCATATTGCAACATGGGTTTAGTTGACGACAATGAATTTTATAACCACCATGTAACCTTAAACACACAGATACCGACCCTTCATCAAATATATTGAATAAAAAGGTCGTTGTAACACATTTGTGTATTGTTATACATTGTTATGTGCAAGTCATCAAATAAATCCAAGGCACGCTATGGTGTGGCTTATTGTTTATCTGGAAAGGTGATCTTTAGACAAGTTAAAGATATGATCTCAGGATCCTATGGTCTATGAATGGCTCAATATAAGTTACAGAATTTAATAAGCATAATCTCAAGTAATATCCATGAAAAATGGAAACAAAGCACAATTGTATCCTTCCTCATGAAAGCAGGAATCACTCGATTTATATGACATCATTGACAACAATGAACTTCCCTGTCAAGGTCCCTTTATGTTAAATTCCATCTTGTCGGCCATGTAAATAGAACATGACAGGAAACTCACCCAAAGTATTTAATACTTGAAAAAACACTGAAACACTCATAATGTCAGGAATTTTGTGAAGAATTTCATATGCAGATTGTCCATGAGAAGCATCATGGCAGATAAATTTTAACATCATGAGGCCAGTTTCAAACGTCAAATATTTATGGTTGTCAATTCGATAACCATGTAATAAGAAACTTGCATGCATGTAAAGAAGACAAATGATAATGTGAGTCCAATCTGCCAAAAACAACCCAAGCCACAAATCAATATTACATATTTATGTCAATAACACCAGCATTTATTTCCCCTTTCGAATGATCTTAGAAGCCATTTTTTGTAAAAATCCCACTACATCCTTACAGAACCAAAAGCAGTCACTGTAGCTGATGCTAGAACTCTAAACCACTGCCCGTTGGAAAGATTCTAGTTACCTGTGATGCAATTTTAAAAATATAAAGAATCTGTAATCTCGCAAATAGAAATATGGGCATTGCAGATATTGAGTAAAGAATAAGTATAGCTTATCACAATAGTTTCAGCTCTGCGATGCTACAGTATACTGGCTCCACGAAAACAAGTTTGGACGCCACCACCTATTTTCAACTTGAGATCCAGAGTCTTGTGCATGCACCGAGTGAGGCTTTGGAGTGGACTGGCTAATCTCCAGAGTAGTCTGCATAGATGAAGCACCTGTGGGTGTTGTGTTTATGATTGACCAAGACTCTCTTGGGTTTTCAGGTGTTTCAGAATCAGACGGTGCTGCTGAAGGGCCTCTTTCAGGATCTCCAGCACAAAAACTTGAATGAAAGTTTAATGCAAATGGTTGACAGGTTAAAGCACGAATTGAGCCCGTTGACACAGGAGACACCCTGCTGCCATGAAAACCTTCTTTACAAATAGCATTTGACAATGAAGTGGGCTCAGCAACCTCTGTCGAACAAGCTGTGCACAGACATAATGGCAGGTTTGATCTTGCCAATTCCTTTATTTCAGGTGTACTAGGAAGTTTTATAAAGGAAACTATACCATGTCGGCACATAGGACATGGTATAGAACCAGAAGGACCCGATACTGCAGTAGATATATTATTTGTTGAACAAAGGTACAAAGCACATCTCGTACATAACTCATGACCACAACCTGTAAGAAAACCAACATAGAAACCTTATTCTTTAGAAGTAGAAGAATATAACAAAAGGGCTTCCACTACAAACAACAGTGGCAAATTTAACAAGTTCCACCTTTCAACTACGAGTACTGAGTGCTTACCAAAGAATAAGAGTATTAAAACCAAAATATTTTTCTTTATCAAGTGCTATCTAAGTGCATTTTTCATGTAAGGGACTATTTCCACGGTCCGCTGGTGGAGTGTACAACATAGTCTCATTGATGGACACTACGCAGTTAACATAATCACGACCTTGCTAAGAGATTATCTCAGATCGATACTATGTATAACGTGTGGTTATTAGAACGAACATATTAATACTATCTACTTAGTCATATTTCTGAAAGATTGGGAAATGCAGCATGTGCAACTTTCTCTAGGGCTAATGAATTGAACATAACATGCTTTCGGCTATCCCTAATATTTCTAGGTCCAAACAACTGGCCTACGAAGATCCTCACATGGTTAAATTACAAAATGAAAATATAATATTATTAAATTATAGCATTATATAATAATGCAATAGGGTGAAGAACAAAAACCAATTTACTATTTGGCTATCATCAAACAACAATGAATTGCCTCCATAATTTTTACTTTTGCCTTCTAGACTAATCATTAGCCATAAACAGTATCCATTTACTTCCATCTTTGCATTAAGTGTTAGTTCTATCGACCAAAAGGTACACTTTGGAGGAAAAATACGTTATAACACGTCATTGTCATCAATTATCAAACCCAATAAGTATGGGTCAACTAACTTTTAACAGGGGCTAAGTTTACTTCTTCAAAACCTTTTCAATTTAAATGATGATATAAACAAGTCATTCTACACAACTTTAAATCTGGGTTATCTGTCCATCGTATGGCCTCATCATGCTGAAGAGAATGGCCATGGGTTTTGTTATCCATGGCCATGGGTAACCCCGGGAGAAAAAATAACTCCTATGATCGAGATTTCCAGCCAGCAGCTACACATATTCTTCATTCCTTCATAGTAAAAATCATTGTAAAGATGGTGACCAACATTCTCCACATAAAGCAGCTCCTCAGATGCTTCTTATTCTTCATATGCTAGCTCATTCACCTGATTAGCATACTTATCCTATGATGGTGATTCAACATGCATGATATACATTAGTCATTGTTTCATTAAAAGTCTTTACATTTGATATATTAGGCATTTAAGTAATGATCATGGGTTGAAGACAAAGAATGAATCATGATGTTTGGAAGTTATGCTTCTTGTCTTATTTCACCTTCATGGTCATCAATTCCTTCTAGTCAAGAATAACCACCCTAGGGTTATTTTTCCTACCCTAGGATTCCTTTCCTTGTCCATGAGGGGCATGAATAGGACGTTTGAATAGAGATAGTGCATTCATATCCTTCCATACAGAGAATGAATCATGATGCTTGGAAATTATGCTTGTTTTATTTCACCTTGGTGGTCATCAATTCCTTCTAGGCAAGAATAACCACCCTAGGGTTTTAACTTTTTTTCCTTGTCCATGAAGGCCATGAATAGGAGGTTTGGATAGAGATAGCGTGACCATATCCTTCCATAGTTAACACTTTCCATTCGTCATTTTCTCCATTTTCCTTGCTTTAATGTTGGTTCTTATTAATCGCTTATATCAATTCCTTGGTTGTGTCATCCTATGAGAATAAGGGCTTGATGTTGCTACAAGAAAGAATAAAAAAAAAACATATGCCAAATGTTAAAATGCAAATAATGAAAAGGAATGAGTCACAATCAAAGGCCAAGTTAACTTGAGCTCCACCCCATCGCGAGGCCATCACGATCATAATCTATCAAAGTAGAAGGGACTTAAAAGAACATCCCAACCCCTAATTAAGGGGTGGAGAAAGCAGTGCCAAAGAAAGTAAAACATAGAACTAGTACACATCAAGAGTATTTGTGTCTAGATTTTGTGTTGTAGAGTAATTAGGTAAATGTATTATTGATAAATATGAAATTGGTGCTTACAATTCTTCGTGGCGGTGTGCCTATATAGACATTAACTGGCCACGAAGATAGAAGGTCACAACTTTTGACCCATGTCTCTTCAAAATTAATGGGACATTAACTAATTTAATTAATTTATTATTATTGATATTTGTTATTTTAATATTTATTATTTAATTGATGTTTGTGAATATTTTTATTCATAACATTGCCAACTCCTTTAGAGATGCTTTGTCCTCAAAGCACAACCAGAAGGGTTTTCTCTAGTTGAACATTATTGCGATGGAATGGCATCCTTTCGTTGATTGGTGCATTTGTCCCGAGTAATTGTACCTTCCTTGGAGTTGGGGGTGTTAACACCATTTAATTTATAAAGTCATCCTTGCCAGTTAAATTCCATGAATTGTTCTTCAAGGTTTGTAGTATAGCTCCCTAGTTGTATTAACCATTCTGCACCTAGAACTACATCCATTTCTTTGAGTGGTAGGGCAAATATATCTATTTGTAGCTCTAATGCTTGTATTTGGATAGAAACCTTTTGACATTCTCCTATTTCCTTGATTTTTTTTCCAGTAGTGACAATCATGGTCAGGTCTTTGATTGGGCATATACAAAGACCAAGTTGTTTAGCAAGATCAATGTTTATACCACTGTGAGTACTACCAAAATCTATAAGTATATTGACATTTATGTCTTTTATGAGTCCTTTGAGCCTTAGCGTTCCAGGACATAGTATCTTGCTCATGTTTGTTGATGGTGTAGTAAGTTTAATGTTCCTTCTTGGAAATTGGCTCTTCTTTCGAAGATGTGGTGGAATGTATTTTGCAATTGCTTGTTGTTCTTGATCTCCGAATGCGTTACTATTTTCATCAAGGTTTTTCCAGTCACATGAGATTGCAGTTAATGACGGTTCCTCAGAATCTGAATCTTCACTGCGTGTGCCAACGATTCCTTCATCATATACTTCTACTTCAATTTGCTTCCCATCTACTATTTTATAGTAGCGTAGGGATGTGTCTTCACATTTACGGCCTGGCATCCAGTTTTCTTCACATTTGTGACAATTATTTTTCTTTTTCATCTTTTTTTCTAGCTCATTACTTGAAGTGTTTGATTCCTTCTCGACTTCATAAGTATACAATTTCTTGTTAAGGCATCTATGTGTTGATGTCCATTTGTCTCTACAATACCTACATTTGTTAGTTTCTTTTTTCCCGAATGTTGTTGTTGGTCTTCGTCTTCCATAAATGATGACATTCTGAGCTTATGTTTTCTCTCAATAATTAGCGCTACATGTCTAGCTTCTTCAATGGTTTGGGGTTTAGATAGTTTTAATTCTTCCCTAATATAATCCTTAAGGCCATATCGATACATTTTTAACATCTCTTTGTCTGAGAATCCCCTTTGCCTTATAGCTAATACTTCTCACTCATGGGTGTATTCGCTTAGCGATCCTTTCTATTTGAGGTGAACAAATTTCTCGTAAACATCGTCTCTTCTTCGTCATGAAACCTTTTTAGCAGGGCATTTTTAAAATTTTCCCAATTGAATGAGCGAGCTGCACATTTGTTGGACCACCATAGGAACCAATCATATGCTTCCTCTTTCAGGTTGTTGGATGCAGACCTTCTCTTGTTCACCTATTGGCAGGTTTGCTCTGAAAATGACGTCCATTTTATTTACCCATACAATGGCGGCTTTATCGTTCTTACCATCATACCTAGGTAATTCCCTTTTCATTTTAAGGTAGTCTCAGTCAGGAAACTTTGTATGGTACTGACTTTCTTTGAACTGTATTTGCGATACTCATGGCTTTTCATGCATCGACGGAAATTCATGACTTGGAAAATTTTACCTTCAGGAGTCTTTGAACTTTGCGTAGCCGAGGGGTTAAAAGGTGGATGGGCTCCTCCCATAAACTGGCTCATCATGCTCTTTATTGCTATGATATCCTCTGCCATTTGGTCTTGAATCTTCCTGAAATCATCTTGCTTCCTCTCGATATCATCAAGGCGCTTGCGTACTCTATCGAGTTCTTCTTGAAATTTCTTTGCAATGCCGTCATTATTACTCCCCATCTTGGCCTTTTTTCTCCTAGCAGACCCAATTTTTTTCTTAATATTAATTAAATAATAATAATGATAATATTATTTTTTTGTAAGCTTGGTAGGACTCTCCGATTTTTGTATTTACAGGGTAGCACAAGATTTGAACCCAAGACTTTTGGTTCAGTGAGACTTCATTTCCATGGCCACTGCCACTTGAGCTACCCCAGGCAAAACAATAATGATGATATTATTATTATCAATTTCTTTTAATTAATTTATATAATCAAATTAATTATATTATAACTATATGTTATATATAGTTACTATTAGAATGGTTATTAGTAACTATATAATTATATTGGATATATTATGTTTTATGAATTGTTACAAACCGGTTTGAAGACGGACGGGAACGATTGGTGGATCGCATTGTTTGACTAACAATGGCGATTAAACGTGTTGGGGAGGGTGGTCCAACAGACAGGACTTCCTATCGGAGCAGTGACCAATCTCCTGTTTGGTGCCCACGCAATCAAGACGAGACGGGAATCGAGGTGGACTGGGACAACATGCAGTGGAGAAGGTTTGATGACTGTCAGAACCGAGAAGCAATGTCGAGATGTGTGACAGCGAGGAAAAGGGACACCATTTTACACCAAACAAGGTTGACTGATGCGTGATGAAGCACAGCACCAGTCAACAGTGGTGCGGACAGTGAAGTGGCCGATCCAGCAACAACAATGGAATAACAAGTAGGAACAACAAAAGCAGTGGGGATTATTGGGGTGTCAATCTTCCCTGTGGTCAATGTTGGTCAAATAGCTCTGAATGCCTCAATTTCTGTGCCCAGAAATGCGGCCCACCCAAACAAAATATTCCCCAAGAAAAACGCAGTCAAACTTAGTCAACTGCAGCTCGATCAACGTTGGTCAAACCCTCCTACAATTTGGTCAACACCCAAAACAGGAAATTGCAATCTTGGCCTTCGCACGTGGGAGAGAGAGAGGTTGCCCATAAATGTGTACAACCCCATCAAATGAGAGAGAGATGTGTGAGTGATGAGTGTCCAAATGAGGTAGATGCTCCTATCTATATGCAACGTTGAGGATGAATGGGCATGTCTTTTGGGCTTCTGAGCCTACATTAGATTGCTAGCCGACCTTCATTAGGAAAATTTTGAGGTCTAAAATGGGCCTCCTAAGAAAAATGTACAACCAAAATAAACTTTATAAGAACTAATAAGATTCAATATGATGATGTCAACCATGGGGGATGATTCACCATTTCTGGAATAAAAAGTAAAAAGATTAAAAAATAATAAAATAATAAAACTACTTTTTCAACTTGTATTTTCAATGTATCTCCCTAAGGTTTTACTCAAATTTCGAGTGGAAGTACTCATTGGATGCAAAATTTAATTCAACATGTATTTCTCATTTTTCGTGTTGCAGTGTCCATCGAAAGTATGCAACATGGGTACTCCTTGGATGAGGAATCAAATTCTGCATCCAACAAGTGTTGCCGCTCAAAATTTGAGTAAACCCATAGGGAGATAAGTTGAAAATACGAGTTGAAAAAATAGTTTTTTCTTTTTTCCCTCTAAAATTTGATGATGTAATCTAATCTTATTTTATTATTTCGATTATTATTTTATAATTTCCTTATGAGGCCCATTTTAGACCTCAAAATTCCCCTAATGGACAATTTGTCCATAAACAAAATAAATTCATAATTCCATTTGTACATGTCAGAATAAGATGATCTTTACATCAATCCGACACCTCTCGGAAAGAAGAATCCAATAAAAATATCAGCTCCATCATATGAGCTATCCAAGGTGGAGTTTGGTCCTAATTGTCAAATTTAACACTCCCTCTCAACTAGGAAAAACGGCACCTGCCAAACTCTCTGACAATATGTACGATCCCAATCATCCCTGCTCTGCTGTGTTTTGCTGAACCATGAAGAAATAATGAAGAAATGATCAAGAATATATCATACCATTCTCCATTGACCCGAAGTCAGTGTCCAAGAATCAAGAGTGTATCATACTACTCCCCACTGACCCAAAGTCAATCTCCATTGATCCCAGATCAATATCAAACATTCTAGCATAGGGAGTACGGTAGTACACGATGCGTCCATCAGTAGTCCATCAGTAGTACTATGGTCCCTATCCTCATTTCCCTACTCATTGGCCAGATGAGAGGTACTTCCCATGAGTCTCGAACTACATGGGTAGGATGTACCGACAGGAAAAGGTGAACCACTCATCCTGCTCATACGCCATAGGAGAAGGTGAACCACTCATCCTATGCATATCTCAATCATCATGGGGTATCACACAGGAAGGTGAACCACTCACCCGGTACACCGCACACCACTAGGAGAAGGTGAACCACTCACACTACAGTCGCTCATCGCTCCAAGAAGTACCCCAAGCCCCCCGGAGCTCTCAGAGCTCAATATCCAAATCAAAAAGGATCTTCATAAGACGGTCTCTCCACGACTCCAAGCCGTTCACGGAAGGTTAAGAATTTGACCTTCCCCAGGGGTTTCGTAAGAATATCTTTGACCTGATCATCAGTCCCAATATGACGGAGCCTTATTGCTCCCCGTCGTACATATCCCATATAAAGTGGTACCTGATATCAATATGTTTGGAGTGGTCATGAAACACGGGATTCTCAGAAAGACAAATCCCACTTTGGTTGTCGCAGAAGATCACGGTGTTATCCATCACATGTCCAAACAACTCATTAAAGAGCTTCCTCAAGCAAACAGCTTCACAGGAGGCCATACTAGCAGCAACATATTCAGTCTCAACAGTGCTCAAAGCAACCAACTTCCGCTTCCTACTCATCTAGGATATCGAAGCAGAACCTAGAGAGAAGCAACATCCCAATGTGCTTTTATGATCCACCACACTACTAGCACAGTCAGCATCAAGATTACCATGAAGCCTTAGATTCCCGATAGTGTATCTCAGTCCATAGGTGATTGTGCCCCGAAAATATCTCAAGAGATTCTTGGCAGCGATCCAATGTATATGATGAGGCACGACCATAAACTGACTCAATGTATTCACTGCAAAACATATGTCCAGACGAGAGTTCACTAAGAACATCAAGGCCCCTACGTGTTGATGATACTCAGAAATATTTCCCAAATTGGGCCCAACAGTGCTTCCGCATAACTTCTAGAAGTTAAGTTCCATCAAAGTAGTCACAGACTTGTAGTCCACCATCCCAAATCTTTCAAGTATCTTTACAATGTATTTTCCTTGAGAGAGGAAAATCTCACTTGGCTTTTGCCAGACCTCCAACCCTAGGAAATAATGAGTCAGTCCAAGGTCCTTCATTTTAAACTCGAAAGCCGACTCCCTGTTTACAGTAATGAATAAGAGGATATGCACCTGTCAAAAGGAGATCGTCCACATAAAATACCAAGATGAGAGGCATGTCATTCTCAGCCTTAAAGTAAAGGTTCGGATCAACCTCACTTCTTCTAAAGCCCAGCTTCATCAGATAGTTATTGATCCTCTCATACCAAGCTCAAGGAGCTTGCTTCAACCCATAGAGAGCTTTCTTCAACCTACATACATGTGTCTGACGATCTTGAACTTTGAACCCCTCGAGTTGTTCTACATAGACTTCCTCCCAAATTGAACCATGCAAGAAGGCAGTTTTGACATCCATCTGGTGTAGATTCCATCCTTGCGAGGCAACAAGGGCTATAATCGAACTGATGGTGGTATATCAAGCAACGGGTGCAAATATCTCATCGTAGTCCACACCTTCCTTTTGAGAGAAGCCTCAAGCAACAAACCTGGCTTTGAACTTTTCAACACTTCCATCAACTCCATGTTTGATCTTGTAGAGCCATTTCAAGGTGACAATGAACTTGCCCTTGGGTCTAGGGACAACATCCCAGACATCATTCTTCATAATCGACTCATACTCTACGTTCATAGCATCCTTCCAAACTTGGTGCTTCACAACTTCTTCGAATTTGCAAGGCTCAAATTGAACAAGGGTGCTCATGGTAGTTAAGTACCCTTGGTACCTATTCGGCTTCTTACTTTCAAGAAAAGTCCCCCTTGGTGCAATATGTCTTAGCATCTTTGAGAGTTTCCCTAAGCCATGAGGGTGTCCTTTTTGAGGAGGAGGGCTCATGAGGAGGTGGATCAATGGGATCCAGTGGTCCTTCAACATCGGGCATCGGCTCATCTTGTGGTTCTCCCTATTTTCCCGTATCTGCTTCTTTGTCCTTCCTTGGAATATGAAGGTTACTAATCTTCCCAAGGGCAAAATCTTCATCAAATTTGACATCATGACTTATCTCCACTTCTCTTTGACCAGGCACATAGATTCTATATGCCTTAGAAGTTTCATTGTAGCCCACAAATGTTCATTTCTTCCCAGATGCATCCAATTTGCTTCTCTTTCCTTTCGACACATGAAAATATATAGGGCTACCAAAAATTCTAAAATGAGAAACATCATGTTTCTACCAGTGAAAACTTCTTTGACAGTTTTGGAGTACAACGCTTGATGAGGGCATCTATTTTGAACATACACAGCAGTGTTGGCAACTTCAACCCATAAGAACTTTGGAAGGCTTTGATCATGAAGCATGGCACAAGTGGCTTCTATAATAGAATGGTTCTTCCTTTCAACAACACCATTTTGCTCAAGAGTATATGCGGTAGAAGTCTCCCTCTTAATGCCAGCGTCTCTACAATAGTGATTGAATTCATTTGATTCATATTCGGTTCCAATTATCGGTCCTCAATATTTTGATCTTCTTCCCTGTTTGATTTTCGACCAAAGCTTTGAAAGAATGGAACCATGAGAATATCTCGTTCTTTTTCTTCAAGAAATATATCCAAGTTTTGCGAGAGAAATCATCCACAAAAATAGCATAATATAAATATCCTCCCAAAGATGTCACGGGCATCATATTAGATAGCTCAGAATGAACCAATTGCAAAATGTCAGTAGTCTTGCTATAACTTAAGGGGAATGGTCCCCTTGTATGTTTTCCTTCGGCACATCCCTGACAAACACCTTCATGTTCTACTTTAAATTTGGGCATACCTGTCACCATCTTCCTTACATCGGGTAGAGCCTTATAATGTAAATGAGTAAACCTCTGCGGCCATAATTCGGATTGAAGAGATGTGTCGCAAGACATAGCTCCTAATGGGTTTCCTCCAACTTGATATAGGCTATCAACCCTAAATCCAAACACGTACCTTTCCATCAATGAATGCCACCTTGAATCCTTTGTCCTCTATCACCGAGATAGATACTAGGCTCTTCTTTAGATCAGTGTTCCATAGGGACTCGACCCCCCCTCCCTAGGGGTCTAGTTTCCTAGCTCCCCCGCGCTCCGAGGACTTGGGGACGAGAAGGGCTCGTTTCCCCACGCTCCCAAAAAACAGGGTACTCAGGGGGACGTGCCATGGGATCATTTCCTTTTGCTGAGGGGTCGTTTCCGAAAAAGGAGTCGTGGGGGGTTGAGAGGGGGTTGAGGGGGACGTCGGGGGGTCAAGGGGGGTCGTGGGGTCCGATTTTTTTAAATGAATTTTTGTTTATAATCATAAATTAAAATTTAACATTTGTTTTATAACTTTAGGGTAAAGAATGACTTCCTATTGATGATCCTGAGGTAAAGAATGGCTTGCTAGATGCAATTGCAAAGACGTACAATGAGGAGGAAGGGGCAAGATTTCGAAGATTGTTTGTTCGGTTTGCATCTCTTAGTGGCCCCTTCAACACACGTGGTGCTCCGACAGATCGCATAGATCTAGTCCAAGATGATCTGATTAGTTGGTGGAGGATGCATGGGGATGGTGCTCCAAAGCCCAAAGATCTAGCTATGCGTTTGGTGTCTCAAATTGCTAGTTCCTTTGTAGCAAAGAGGAATTAGTCCACATATAGCTTCATCCACTCTATCAAGAGGAACAAGCTTACCTCTAAAAGAGCAGAGAAGTTAGTTGTTGTGCATAGTGCCCTACGTCTTGAGCATATGAAGACACCTAAGTATTTGAAGGGACCAGCAACACAATGGGATGTTGATCCAAAGAATGACGTACAAGTAGATATGGAGGAGAGACTTGATGAGAATGCTAGCGATTCAAATTCAGATGGTGATATGGTTGACCCTCATTTATTCATGCAGCAGCTGGATGCAAAGACTAGTGGGGCATTACCTTGAGTCTTCAGCAAATTATGCTCATTTATCTTTTGATATGTTGATGCTCTTATGTTATTATGACTCTATAAAATTTTGACTTTTGATGTATCAAACTTGACTTTAGTCTTTTATAATTCTATAAAATTTTGACTCTTTATGTATCAGACTTGACTTTTATAATTTTATGTTAATATTCACAGTTCAGTATTCAATGTTCATAGTAGAAAGTGGAACATCAATATGGTTTAAACTTTAATCATAATGTATGATGTATGATTATAAATTAAAATTTTAAATTTATATTATATTAGATAATGATACTCATATCAATGATCATGCTTTGCAGCGTTTCAATTCAAACCCAATTGTCATAGTGGACTCAATCTATAAATTATATTTTATATTTATAAGTTGTTAAGACCCTGATGTCCCCCCACGTTTCCTAAAAATTGGTGGGGAGATTTTGCATAGGCCGCTCCCGCGTATCCTCGCTCCCTCGCTCCCTCGTCCCGGAACCTTGGTGGGACATTGCTTTAGATCAGGTACATATAGTACTTCTTGTAGATGAATGGTGTTACCTTGATTCAATTGAAGAGTAACATTCCCAACTCCCTTCACGGGATAGGTGGCATTGTCCCCAAGAATGATTTCCAAATTTGTGTCCTTTTATCAGATTTGAAAGAGCTTCCTTATACCCAGTGAAGTGCCTTGAGGCACCACTATCAATCAGCCAATTTCCCAAGGTGTCTCGAGGACACGGAATAAAGAGGGAAAATATAAGATAAAATTATTTTTTCTTGTTATCAACGACATTAGATTCATCATACCTAGAGTTTCTTAATCTTCTGGGAGGTCAACCATTTCCATGTTGAGTAGCGGGAGCATTCCTTTTTTTCCTTTCTTGTTGAATCTGCCATTCGTTTGATTGTTGTTGCCCCTGAAATTGTTGTGGTTGTGGTTTGTCATCATCATGAGGTGTATCCCTTCTATTAGGAACTCCCTAGCATAGTGGCCAAACTTGTTACAAATGAAGCATCTTTCCTTCCATTTTTGAATCCTGGTCTTCCTTGACATTGCTTCTTTGAACCTGCATTGTTCTTCTTTCTAACATGAGCGGAGAATGCAGTGGGATCATTCCTATTTGAAGGCATGTCCATTTCCAACATCCTTGTCTGATTATCATTTCCATGCATGATAATCAAACTTTTCATGAAACTTGTCATCAGATTTGAAATAGGATGTGGAGGCCATTGAATCTTGTCCTTGATCAATAGATCTCAGTGATTGCTTTTCTCACTCTTGCTTGGGATTTGACTCCACTTCAACGTTGATTCCATATTAATTTTAGGTAACAATCGTATGTTCTATGCTTAAGAGCAATTTACTTCAATTTTTCTTATTAGCCTAATATCAATTTCCAAATTAGCAATCACATTAACATGACAGTAAATGCAGATAAAACATAAATAAAAACAATACAAGACAAGCCAAGACAAGAGGGCACATGCCAGGGACAAACCCCAATGGGGGGAAACCCTTTGATCAATTCTTCTTATTATTCTTCAAAAGTTCAGCGTAGGGAGAGAGTACGATATACAAAATTCACTTGCCCAATCAAATTCAAAATTTGTCTAGTCAAATAGCAGTCAACAGGAAGCCCTAACCAGAAAGTCAACACTGGTCAACGTGGCAGAATTTCTCCTCCAAATCAGTTCGGTCAAACCCAATCAACTCGGCCTCAAACAGAGGTCCAAATCAACCCAAAACAGTGCTGAAAATATCAGTCAAACTTGGTCAACACAAAGTCAAACCTGCGATCAACGTTGGTCAAACAAATTTGAATGCCTCGATTTTTGTGCCCAAAAATTCATCCTGCGCAAACAAAATATTCCCCAAGTAAAACACAGTGAAAATCGGTCAACTGCAACTCGGTCAACGTTGGTCAAACCCTCTTGCAATTCGGTCAACACTCAAAACAGAAAATTGCAGTCTTTTCCTTCGCAAGTGTGGAGAGAGAGGCTGCCCAGAAATGTGTACGACCCTATCAAATGAGAGAGATGTGTGAGTGATGAGTGTCCAAATAAGGTAGATGCTCCTATTTATATGCAATGTTGAGGATGAAAAGACATGTCTTTTGGGCTTCTGAGCCTACATTATATTGTTGGCCGACCTTCACAATTTGTCCATAAACAAAATAAATTCATAATTCCATTTGTACATGTTAGAAGGAGATGATCTTTAGATCAATCCTACACCTCTCGAACAGAGGAATCCAATAAAAATATCAGCTCCATCATATGAGTTGTCCAAGGTGGAGTTTGGCCCTAGTTGCCAAATTTAACAAAGATGAATAGAAGAGAGACAGTTCAAGCATACTTCCTGAGAATGACTAAAATTAGGAATCAACTGTCAATAGTTGGTGAAGTTGTACCCATCAAAGAAATGGTGTTGATTGCGCTTGGAGGTATTTCCCCTGTTTGGAGACTTTTATCACCACCATCAGCAACATCAACACTATTCCCACATTTGATGAGCTCCTGGGAACATGTATCCAAGAAGAGGCCAAAATGATCTCCAAAGGGAGAATTTCACATTGTGAAAAAGGAGAACCTACTGCTTTTACAACCTATGACGAGAAAGAAAGGTAATAAAAAGAAATTTGTTTTCAAATCAAATAAAGGGAATCTAGACATGTCAAAAGTTAGATGTTTTACTGTCAAAAGCATGGTCACTTTGCTCGTGACTATAAAGAAAGAAGAAGAGCACCTAGATTCTAAAACAAACCTGATTATAGAAAAGACTCTTCTGAAAATCAAAGTAAAGAGCATCATAAGAAAACAAGAAATCCATGATATAGAAATAATGCAGCAAAAACTCAATCGAAATATTTTCTTGTTTCTGCTCTTTCCAATTCTTCTTTTGCAGATTCATTTGATAACTGGTTAGTTGATAGTGGTGCTTCCAAACATTTTACTGGTTACAAAGAAGCACTCTTTAATCTAGTTGAGAGGGAGACTAAATTAAATGTTATCCTAGGAGATAATTCTACTCACTAAGTTAAAGGTTATGATTCAGTTTCATTTCAATTAGATGATGGCAAATCTATTTTTCTGCAAGAAGTTTTGTATGTACCTAGTTTGAAAAAGAATCTTGTATCCATATCTTCTCTAGAAGATAAAGGAACGAAAGTTGTTTTTTGTTAAATTATGGTATGTTCTATGCTTAGAGCAGTTTACTTATTTTTTTTCTTATTACCCACAAATTAGCAATCACATATACATTAAGTAAAGTGCAAATAGAACATTAAATGATCAACAGAAAACAAGCCAAGACAAGAGACACAAGATGTGGCGGCTAGCCAGGGACAAACCCCAATGCAGGGAAACCCTTTGATCAAATCTTCTTTTATCTTCAATAGTTCAGCAGAGACAAATAGTACAAAATCTGAATTCTGTAATTTTATATCAGCAGCAACAAACCCTAGATCAGCAAAGTCAAACTTGGTCAAACTAGTTGAAATTGACCTCTAAAATGCTTGGTCAATTTCCGTTCAACTTTTCCTTGAACAGCCCGAAGAAACAACCCTTGAACAGCCCCAAAAGTACAGTCAATTTGCAGATTTCTGAAGTCAACTCACAGCCCTAAACTAGGGCAATCAACACCGGACAAACCAGAGGTTAGATCACCTCGATTTTCGTGCCAAAAATTGCAACCTACCTAGGAGAGGCAACCACACCCAATCCGCACATCCGCATGGTCAACGTTGGTCAAAGAGATGACCTGCTGTCCTACCATCCTTTCTGTGTCTTCCTTGCCTTAGGACGTCTTCCTTTCAGCCACATGTGTGTGAGAGAGAGAGAGAAGATGAGTGAATGAATTGTGCAAATGAGGAGGAGGCTCCTTGTATTTATATGCAAACGTTGAGGGTGTATAGACGTGACTGTTGGGCTTCTGAGCCTCTACATAAGTTTGCTGGCCGACCTTCACAATTTGTCCATAATCAAAATAAATTCATATCTCCATAAATACTTATTGGAATCGGATGATCTTTAGATCAATCCTACACCTCTCGATGAGAGGAATCTAGGAAAAATATCAGAAGCCATAAATAAGGTGATCCATATGGAGTTTGGACCTAGTTTCCATTTTAACAATCCCTCAACTAGGGAGAACTTCATCTGCAATCCGCCAAACCGTTGCTGCTATCTACCCCTCAAATGCACTGTCCTGTACAGCTTGACCCCACTCTGCTCTGCTTTGCTCTGCGCTGCTCTGCTCTACTCGAACTATGAAGAAGAAGAATTGATCGAGGATGTATCATACCATCCTCCACTGACCCGAAGTCAGTCTCAGAGTGTGAACCACTCTAACTAATCCCAGATCAGTATCACTGATCCTAGATCAATGGAGGTCAACCTAGCATAGGGAGTACAGTAGATACAGCGATGCGTCCATCGATAGTACTACTATAGTCCCTATCCTCATTTCCCTGCTCATTGATCAGATGAGAGGTACTTCCCATGAGTCCCAGACTGCATGGGTATGATGCCTCGACAAGAGAACTAATCATCCTGTCCACAAAAGAACGAATCATTTTGTCTAGTGGATGCCACGGCGAACTAATCATCTTGGCCTACAGGAGAACTAATCATCCTGTTCCACAGTTGCCATAGAGAATGAATCATCCTAGCCCACAAGAGAACTAATCATCCTGTTCCACAGTCGCCACAGGGTGTCACAGGGGAAGGTTGAACCTTTACCCTATACATAGTGCACCACCAGGGGATGGTGAGTCACCCTGTGGTCACATGTCGCTCCAAGAAGTACCCTGCGCCCCCCATGGAGCTCCCAAAGCTCAATACATCATACTCGACCCTCATAAGAGGATCTCTGAACGACACCAAGTCGTTCTCGGAAAGTCAGGAATTTGACCTTTTCTAGGGGCATTGTCAAGATGTCGGCGACCTATTCATCTGTACTGATATGTTGGAGCCTTATTGCTCCTCGCTACCCCATATCACGAATATAGTGGTACCTCATATCGATATGCTTGGAGCGATCATGAAATACGAGATTCTCTAATAAATGGATCCCACTCTGGTTGTCACACAGGATCACAGTGGTATCCAATGTAAATCCAAACAGCTCACTGAAGAGCTTTCGCAACCATAGTGCCTCACAGGAGGCCATGCTAGCAGCAATGTACTCTGCCTCGGCGGTGCTCAAAGCCATCGACTTCTGCTTCCTACTCATCCAAGATATCGAGGCAGATCCCAAAGAGAAACAACACCTAGAAGTGCTCTTTCGGTCCACCACACTACATGCCCAATCAACATCAGTATACCCAAGTAGTCTCACATCTCGAGCAATGTATCTCAACCCATGAGTGATTGTGCCACGAAGATATCTCAATAGATTCTTGGCACTAATCCAATGTGAGTGGTGAGGCTCAACCATATGTTGACTCAATGTGATGACTGCAAAGCATATATCCGGACGAGAGTTCACCAAGAACATTAATGCTATGACGAGTTGACAATGCTCGGTAGCATTTCGTAAAACAGGTCTGACAGCACTACCACTTAACTTTTTGAAGTCAGGCTCCATCGCGGTAGGTACGGGCTTGCAGTCCACCATGCCGAATCTCTCCAATATCTTCACCACATATTTTCCATGAGATAGGAAAATCTCCCCTAGTTTATGCCAGACTTCCAGTCCTAGGAAATAGTGCATAAGTCTTAGGTCCTTCATCTCAAACTCAGAAGCCATCTCCCTCTTACATTCATGAATGAGAGAGTCTACACCTGTTAGAAAGAGGTCGTCAACATATAGCACCAATATGAGAGGCTTGTCATTTATAACCTTAAAGTAAAGGTTAGGGTCAGCTTCACTCCTAGTGAATCCCAACTTCATCAAGTAGCTATCGATTCTCTCATACCATGCTCGGGGTGCTTGCTTTAGCCCATAGAGGGCCTTCTTCAACCTGCACACATGAGATTCTCAATCATAAATCTCAAATCCTTTGGGTTGCTCCACATAGACCTCTTCTTTGATCGAACCATGTAAGAACGCAATCTTCACATCCATCTGATGTAGGTTCCATCATTGCGAAGCAGCAAGGGCTATGATCAAGCGGATGGTGGTATATCGGGCAACAGGTGCAAATATCTCGTCATAGTCTATACCTTCCTTCTAGGAGAAGCCACAAGCGAAAAAACGAGCCTTATACTTTTCTGCACTTTCGTCAACTGCATGCTTTATCTTGTAAAGCCATTTTGAAGTGACAACTGCTTTGTCCTGGGGTCTGGGGACCACATCCCAAACATTGTTTTTCATAATGGATGCACATTCCTTGGTCATAGCATCCTTCCATACTTGATTTTGACAGCATCTGTGAATGACGAAGGCTCATTTTGGATGATCGTGCTCATGATGGTCAGGTATCCCTGATACCTGTTCGGCTTCTTACTTTCACAGAAGGTTCCTCTGGGTGCAATGTGTCCTTCAGCATCCCCCAAGCCATGAAGGCCTCTTCCTAGAAGCGGAAGGTTCTTGCGGAGGAGGATCAATAGGATCCATAAGTTCTTCCATATCAGGCATCGTCTCATCTTCCTTTTCCTTCGATTCCCAGGTGTCGGCTTCTTTAGATCCCCTTAAAGTAGAAAGATTGTCTACTTTGCTAAGAGCCATATCTTCGTCAAAGGTGACATCATGACTAATCTCAACTTCCCTTTGACCAGCTACATAGATTCTATAGCCCTTAGTATTTTCGTTATAGCCCACGAAGATTCCTTTCTTTCCAGATGCACCCAATTTATTCCTTTTCTCTTTAGGCACATGAAAATATATAGGGCTTCCAAAAATTCTAAAATGAGATATGTCAAATTTCTTACCGATGAACATTTCTTCGGGAGTCTTGGAACCCAATGCTTGATGAGGGCATCGGTTTTGTACATATACGACGTTATTTCCAGCTTTGACCCATATAAACTTCGGAAGTCTTTGATCATGGAGCATAGCACGGACAGCTTCCACAATTGTACGATTCTTCCTTTCCGCCACACCATTCTGCTCAGGAGTATATGGTGTAGTAGTCTCCCTCTTAATGCCAACCTCTTTGCAAAAGTCATGAAACTCATTGGATTATATTGAGTCCCATTATCAATCTCTAAGGTCTTGATCTTCTTTTCGGTTTGATTCTCGATCAAGGCTTTGAAGTATCGAAACCAGGAGAACACTTCATCAATCTTTTTCAAGAAGTATATCCAAGTCTTGCGAGAATAATCATCTGTAAAAGTGAAGTAATATAAATATCCTCCCAAGGAGTTCACAGGCATCATATCAGATATGTCTGAGTGAACCAACTGCAATAGATCGGAGGTCTTGCTTTGGCTTGAGGGGAATGGTCCCCTTTTGACCTTTCCTTCGGCACATTCTGGACATACACCTTCTTTCTCTAATCTGAACTCGGGCATCCTGGTCACCATTTTTCTTACATCGGGTAGAGCTTCATAATGAAGGTGAGCAAACCTCCGATGCCATAGTTCAGACTGAAGAGATGTATCACAAGACATGACACCCAGCGGACTTCCTCCGACCTGATATAATGAATCAACTCGAAACCCAAGAGTAAAAGCATCTTTAAAGTTCTTTTTCCATACACATACCTTGCCATCGCTGAAGGCCACCTTGTAGCCTTTGTCTTCCATTGTCGAAATGGACACCAGGTTCTTTTTGAGATCACGTACATATAATACATCTTGTAGGTGGATGGTATTACCCTGATTCAATTGAAGAGTGACATTTCCTACGCTTTTCACGGGATATTTTGAATTATCTCCAAGAACAATTTTCAGGTTGGTTTCCTTCTCTATCAGATTATAGAGAGCTTCTTGTAACCAGTGAAGTGCCTTGAGGCACCACTATCAATAAGCCAATTTCCTAGCAAGTCCGGGGGAGCAGTGGTAGATAGAGCTACTGGTAGATAATATTCAACTTGCTTATTGTTAACAGTGTTAGATTCATACCTGGAATTTCTTGCCTTCTTGAATGGTTGTCCTCTTCCTTGATTTCCGGCACTTTTTTTACCTCTGCCATTTGACCTGCCATTCCTTTGATTGCCTTGAGAGGGATTTTGATCATCGTCCTGGTGTGAGTCCCTTTTGTTAGGGCACTCCCTCGCATAGTGACCTGTTTTATTGCAATTGTAACATCGACCTTTTCTTCCACCCTTTGGTCCAATCTTTCCTTTGAGTTTTGCCCTAGAATTCTTTCTTCTTTTAGTATGAGAAGAAAAGTCAGAGGGATGACCTTTAAGTATGGGCATTTCTTGCTCTTCCATCCTCGTTTCTTCTTGAATGCATCTGGCCATTAATTCCTCACATCCAAGAATTACGTTATTGTTGAGAAGAGTAGTTCTGAATATATACCATTTAGATGGCAGTCCTCCAAGAGTTGTGAGTGTCATTTCCCTGTCAAGAATTACTTCCCCAATAGATAGGAGATCGTTCTTGATCTTGGTGATCCTTAAGAAATATGCTTGCATACTCTCATCTTTGCCCTTCTTAATTTCCTTCAGCTTATTTCTAAGAAACAAGACTTGATTTGTGTCATTTACTTTAAATAAACTCACTAGTCTATCGTAGATTCCCTTGGAGGTGTTAGGCTCAGAAACATAGGCCACCAAGCACTTGTCGATAGAGTCTCGAATGATCTTCCTTGCTTTGACTTCTCCCTTGGTCCATTTGTGCCTAGCAGTAGCGGATGCATTTGATAGAGGCTCAACAATTTTGCCTCTCACATGGTCCAACACTTCCTGTTCTTCTAATGCTAAATCAAGAGACATCTTCCATTTGTGATAATCAGACTTCTCACAAAGTTTGTCTTCAGTAGAGAAGTGTGTTGAGGACCCCATGATTTCTTTAAGATAGCCTTGCCAACCTTCTCTTCGGTGATCGCTCTTGCTCTTGCTCTTACTTGTGCTTTGTCTTCACCTCAGCTCTGATACCATGTTAAATTATAGTATGTTCTATGCTTAGAGCAGTTTACTTATTTTTTTTCTTATTACCCACAGATTAGCAATCACATATACATTAAGTAAGTGCAGATAGAACATTAAATGATTAACAAAAAACAAGCCAAGACAAGAGACACAAGATGTGGCGACTAGCCAGGGACAAACTCCAATGCGAGGAAACCCTTTGATCAAATCTTCTTTTATCTTCAATAGTTCAACAAAGAGAAATAGTACAAAATCTGAATTCTGTAATTTTATATCAACAGCAGCAAACCCTAGATCAGCAAAGTCAAACTTGGTCAAACTAGATGAAATTGACCTCTAAAATGCTTGGTCAATTTCTGGTCAACTTGTCCTCGAACAACCTGAAGAAACAGCCCTTGAATAGCCCCAATAGTACAATCAATTTGCAGATTTCTGAAGTCAACTTGCAGCCCTAAACTAAGGCAGTCAACATTGGTCAAACCAGAGGTCAGATCACCTCAGTTTTTGTGCCAAAAATTGCACCCTGCCTAGGAGAGGCAACCACACCCAATCCGCACTTCTGAATGGTCAACGCTTGGTCAACGTTGGTCAAAGAGATGACCTACTGTCCTAGCATCCTTTCTACATCTTCCTTGCCCTAGGACGCCTTCCTTTCAGCCACATGTGAGAGAGAGAGAGAGAGAGAGAAGATAAGTGAATGAATTGTCCAAATGAGGAGGAGGCTCCTTGTATTTATATGCAAACGTTGAGGGTGAATAGACGTCACTGTTGGGCTTCTAAGCCTACATAAGTTTGTTGGTCGACCTTGACAATTTGTCCATAATCAAAATAAATTCATATCTCCATAAATACTTATCGGAATCAGATGATCTTTAGATCAATGCTACACCTCTCGATGAGAGGAATCTAGGAAACATATCAGAAGCCATAAATAAGGTGATCCACATGGAGTTTGGCCCTAGTTGCCTATTTTAACACGTTTATTAATGGAAAGGTTCTAACCTGGTCTTTGAACTCAAGTATGAGAGAAGCCTTCACTCTTGGATCAAGAGGTGAAGGGCTTTACAAAGTCAATGGTAAACCCATTCATGCATTAGTCCATGATACTGATCTTCAGTGTGAGCTATGGCACAGAAGATTTGTGTTAAGTTATAGTATGTTCTATGCTTATAAAGTTTACTTCTTTTTCTTATTATATTCCACAGATTAGCAATCACATGTACATAAATAAAGTGCAAATAGAACATTAAACGATCGACAGAAAACAAGCCAAGACAAGAGACACAAGATGTTGCGGCTAGCTAGGGACAAACCCCACAATGTGTGGGGAAACCCTTTGATCAAATCATCTTTTATCTTCAATAATTCAGCGCAAAGAAATAATACAATAAATCTGATTTATAACAGCAGTAGCAAACCCTAGATCAGCAGCATCAACATTAGCGGCTTCATCATCAAAACTAGGGTAGTCGATATCTCACAAACCTACCGTCGAATCGACTTGATTCCACCACCAAAAGTTGCAACCTTCAGAGGAGGTTCAAATGAACCTAAAACGCAGTTCAGATGAGAAGATCTTCTGGTCCACGCAGGTCAAACTTCATTTCTGTAGTTGCAGCTTCAGTTTCAGCAACTTCCTTCAAACTAGGGCAGTCGATATATCGCAAACCATCTGTCGGATCGACTTGATTCCACCACCAAAAGTTGCAACCTTCAGAAGAGGTTTAGATGAACCTACAATGCAGATCAGAAGAAGAGGTTTGATAGTCCACGTTGGTCAAAGTTTGGATCTGCAGTTGCAGCTTCAATTTCAGCAGCTTCCGGCTTCACATGTGTGAGAGAGAGACCCTTTTCTGCGCAATAGAGAAAAGACTCTTTTCTGCGCAACAAAGAGAGAGAGAGATGTGATGAGATGAGTGAGTGCAAATGAGGAAAAGTCCTCCTGTATTTATACACAACTGTTGATGTTTGAATAGATGAAATTGTTGGGCTTCTGAACCTACATGAGTTGTAGATCGGCTTGATAATAATTCCATAATCAAAATAAATTCATATCTCCATGAATACTTATCAGAATCGAATGATATTTAGATCAATCTTACACCTCTCGATGAGAGGAATCTAATGAACATATCATCGGCCATGAATAAGATGACCCACATGAAGTTTGGCCCTAGTTGCCAATTTTAACAATTTGCTCACCTACACTACAAAGCCTTACCTCATGTAAGAAAGATGGTTTATGGAATCCCTGAGATCATAATGGATCATGAAGGAGTTTTCCCATGATTTGTAGGTGGAAAGCATATAAAGGGACCATTCCCTTCAAGAAGAACAAAAACTAGTCAGGTACTTTAGCTCCTACACTCTGATTTACGTGGACCTGTGCCTTTTACTTCTCTTGGTGGCTATTTGTATTTCATGATTTTTGTTGATGATTTTTCTCACAAGACATGGATATTATTTTTTGAAAAAGAAAGGAGAAGCATTTGACATGTTCAGAGATTTCAAGGCTCTGATTGAAAATCAAACTGGAAAATTGACTAAAGATTTCAAATCTGATAATGGGGGAGGGTTTACCTCCAATGATTTTAATGATCTTTGCAAAGACGCCGGAATAAAGAAAGAAACCATTGTGTCATACAATCCACAATAAAATGGTGTGGTTGAAAGGAGAAATAGAACCATTATGGAAGCAGTCAGATCTATGGTGGATGATCAAAAGCTAGCAAAGCTTTCGTGGGGAGAACCTGCAAATACCATTGTTTATGTGCAAAACAAAACTCCTCATCAGGCTTTAAACAATACGACTCCTGCAGAAGTCTTCACTGGTAAAAGGCCCGAGCTGAGTCATTTGAGAATCTTTGGTTGTCCTGTATATTTCCATGTGCCAAAAGAGAAAAGGAACAAGTTGGAAGCTTCAGGGAAGAAAGGTACATTTGTTGGTTATTGTGATAATCAAAAGCTTATGAATTTATGTATTTGGTCAAAGAACTATAGAGTTTAGCAGAGACGTAACATTTGAGGAAAATGCAGCTCTTAGAAAAGCAAGAGACTCTCCTCCTTCTGCCATTATTTAAAGACAAATTGTTAATGAAAAATAGGTTGCATCTGAATCTAAACCGGAACTTGAGAATGAGCTTGTTGATAATCCAATGGGTTTCATGGATCCTATAGATCCTCCACCACATGATCCTCCTACCAGAAAGAGACCACTATGGCTGCGAGATAGCTTGCAAGATGTTGAACAACATGATGCCCCAAGAGGAACGTTCAGAGAAAATAAGAAACCAAATCGGTTTCAAGGGTATGTTGCTTCAATTAGCAACATCATTCAGACAGACCCATGCAGTTCTGAAGAAGTTGCAAAAGAACAAGTCTAGAAAGATGCCATGACTAAAGAATATGAGTCCATCATCCAAAATGACATATGGGAAGTGGTTCCTAGACCTCAAGGTAATCTGTTGTCACTTCCAAATGGTTATTTAAGATTAAACATGGAGCAGATGGTAATATTGAAAAATATAAGGCTAGATTTATAGCTAGAGGTTTCTCTCAGAAAGAGGGAAGATGATATTTTTGCATTTGTAGCTCAATATACTACTATTCGATTTGTTGTTGCCTTAGCTGCTAGCCAAGGATGGACTCTTCACCAAATGGATGTGAAAGCTTTCTTGCATAGCTTCCTCAAGGAAGAGGTATTTGTGAAACAACCACAAGGATTTGAAGAGCATGATAGGGAAACTCATGTATGCAGACTGAAGAAAGCCTTATATGGGCTAAAGCAAGCTCCAAGAGCTTGGTACGCTCACATTGATAGCTACCTGATAAAGTTTGGTTTCACAAGAAGCAGTGTAGACTCAAACCTCTACTTCTAGACAATCCAATGTATACCTTTGATTTTGGTATTGTATGTTGATTTACTATTGACAAGAGGAGAGCCTCTTATCCTCTAGTGTAAGAGGGAGTTAGCTTTTGAATTTGAAAAGAAAGACCTTGGTTTGATGCATTACTTTCTGGGTCTAGAAGTCTAGCAAAGACCTAGTGAAATTTAACTTTCTCAAGGAAAATATGTTGTTAATCTTCTTGAAATATTTGTTATGGTAGAATGTAAGTCCATGCATATTGCATACTCCTACGGAAATGAACTTTAAGAAATTATGTGGCAAAGTTGTAGTACCTAGTCTAGCAAATCCCACAGACTATAGATAGCTCATTGGTGCTTTGATGGGTAAAACCTGGGCCTAATATATGCTTTGATGTAAACACTTTAAGTCATCATATGATTGATCCCTTTCATGCCCACTGGATTGCTGAAAAACATGTACTCAGATACTTGCATGGAACTATAAATCTAAGATTGAAATATACTACTAAAAATATAAGACTTCATGGATATACTAAAGTTAATTGGGCAGGTAACTTTGCTAATAGAAAGGGCACTTTAGGGTGTTGCTTTAGCTTGGGATCTACCATGATGTCTTGGATGAGTAGAAAGCAGAAGTTTGTTGCACTAAGTACAACTGAAGCTAAGTACATTGTTGCTAGCATGGCTAGTTGTAAAACAATTTGGCTGAGAAAGCTTTTTCGGGAACTATTTGAGCAAGTTCCAGACACAACGGTTATATATTGTGACAATAAGAGCGGGATTCGTCTTGTGGAAAATCTTGTGTTTGATGACAAGTCCAAGCATATTGAGATTAAGTATCACAAAATCTGGGATATGGTGCAGAGAGGAGCAGTGAGGCTCCATCACATCTCCATTAATGATCAAATAGCTGACATTTTTACCAAGCCTTACTAAAAAGACAATTCTTGGTTTTTAGAGAGCAGCTTGGACTTATGGACATGACCATTCCAAGAAACTGTCACAGCTGATTGAGAACACTGACTTGCCTTTCTCCCCTGTCAGAGTTCACAAGATTAGGGAATGATGTCGGAAAGCCCCTGACGATGAGGGAAGTTTTGTGTAGTGTGTGCCACAAGAGTAGGCCTCAATATGCATCTGACCCACAGTCTAAGATGTGGGAAGAGCCACCTATCTGGCCAATATGTGTAATGAGACTTGTCTATGATGCAAGTGTTCCACCACTTGACACTTGGTTTTGTTTGATTCTTGTTTGTGTGACTTGTTTGAGTCTTGTCTATGTGACACTTATGTTCTATTACCTAATTTTTTGAGATGAAAATTGGTTGAGTGTAATCCTTGTCTATGTGACATGTGATGATCATTTCCTTTCCAAATTTGTGTCAAGTGGATGATTCTTCTTTAAATTGCAACTTCATTGTTACAAATGTTACAAAGCAGAGTTAAAGTTAGATGAATAAAAGAGATCAGAGGAAGCAAAAATCTTTGATGCAGAAAGAAATTCCTCCCTAGTTGAGAGGGTGTTAAAATTTGACAACTCAAGGATGAATTTCTGATACAACAAATCATACCTTTCAATTCTGTTTGAACCACCTATAATAAAATTCCATTTCTAACAATTCTAATATGACTTTGCAAAAATAGTAAGTCACATCTCAAACTGGAAGTGACTTTCCAAAAATAGAAAGTCATGTCTAAATGATCAAGGATGATCTCAACATATGGAATCCATTTTAAAATCAAATCAATCATGATTATATAAGTCAAGAATTAATATTTTTATCCTTACTAGCATTATTATTATTATGATACTATTATTTATAAAATAGTCTAAAGTCATTCACCTTTAATGGATTAATAAAAATGAATTCCCTCATGAAATAAGTAAATTAAATTGAGAATCTCCTACTTGGCAAATTGAACCCTCTCTTCGAATAAAATAGTAACTCCGCACTTAAGAGAATGTAACTCTCCCTCACAAATTCAATGTATGGAAAAAGTATAACTCCTCATTAAATGCACTTGTAACTCCCTCATTCAATTCGATTTGTAACTTTCACCAAATATTCTCTAATGCCTAAATGTAACTCTCTCTCTCCTTAATTTGAATTGTAACTCCTCAAGACGTGTACCTCTCTCTTTATTCTTGGGATGAGTTTCAGATCTACTCAAGTAACTCCTCACTCATGGAATCTGATTCTCCTATTATTGGCTCAAGGCATGAATTCATTTTGTAACTCCTATCATTTCTCATCTATTTAAGCAAGAGCAAGTGAGAGTTGATGTAGCATGTTCACTGTGAAGAAGGAGAACTAATGTTGAGTGTGTGCAAGAGAAGTGTGAGAGCAAGTGAAGAGTAAGAGCAAGGGAAGCGTTGGAGCAAGTGTGAAGGACAAGATCTAATCAAGAGAAAGAGAAGATCTTCAAGCAAAGAGCAAGAATACTTCAACTGCAAGTTGATCAAACATTGGTGACTTTATTCATTCTCATTCTCTCTCTCTCTGTACTTTGTTGAACGATTGAAGAAATATAATAGAAGAATAATCATCTGGGTTTTCCCCTTGCGGGTTTTGCCTTGGTCATTGGACCTAAATCTTAGTGTCTCATATTTGTGCTTGGTTGTCTTCATATGATCCTTAACTTTATGTTCTATCTACAATTGTTGATCTAAAAAGTTGTGAAGAAGAAATTTGCATTCTAACTAATTGTAACAACATAGAACATTCAATTTTCTGCAGAGTACATTCAGTTTTTTGCTAAGTACATTCAATATTCTGCAAAGTATATTGAACTTCCTATAAAGTACATTCAATTTTCTGCAAAGTACATTATGTTGATTTCTATAGCATCAGATGTGCTCTAGCCTTGAAACTTTGCAGAGAGGCTAAGAAACATGCATTCTCCAATACCCAGAAATCGTTTGGGAAAATTCCACCTAGACATGATTTAATTAAAATAATTAACTTTTTTAAATGGTTCCCTAAGTCTAAACTTAGGAAATTTGGTTAATTAAAGGGTATTAATTAAATCAAGTGTGAATCTTCTAGAAGAAGACGAGAATCAACTCCCAGTAAATCTTAGTCATTGATTATGTTTTAATCTTCGTCGTTGGAGTTCGATGGGCATGTGGACGACACATGGATCGAGAGATATCAAAGATTGAATTTCTCAAAAGTAGCAATGTTGAGTTGGCAAAGTAAGATCGAGTGATCTTCTTGCGACGAGGGGCAGGGATAGTAGTTTGAAGGAGGGTTTTCCAGATCCGGAGAGTGCAAGGCAGAGAAGACATAGCGCAGTTCAGAGAGGCAGCGCAGTGCTTCAAAGGGAGTTTGAAATCCAACTGGGAGAGTCGAGATCCAATGCCAGAAGCCAGGGTGTGAGGCTCGAGGGCCAAAAGGTCAAATTTCCAAACAACGGGAGATCAACAAAAGAGGTGACGCAAATCCCAGCCAATGTGACACGAATCTACGTAGGATTGACGCAGAAGTTGTGCAGAGGCAGAGTGGAGGTAGCAAGCCAACCCCTGATCAGTGTCGGATCTCCCAAATCAGTGTGAGATTTTTCTCACTAACTCTCTGCCAGCATTTCTCTGTATCAAATAGCCAATTTGGGCATCCAACAATTTGTACTCAAATTTACTACTGCATAAAAATTAAAACCCTCAACTGCTACACCGATTTTCCCACATTGGGTTTTTCCAAGGACATTGTCCAAAAACTATTGTGTTGATGTGTGTGTTTATTTCTCTCCATTGCAGTATTTAGTTTTCGCGGTATTTTATTTTGTGTAGGCTACAGTGTATGTATTTCAATATTTGCCATAGAATACTGCAAGTAACTTGTTCAAGTATTTTAACAAGTAGGAGAAATATCATAAGTTTGCTGCGTAGGAATCGGGTAACCGATTTTTCACATGGTATTAGAGCACAGATCGTGAGCAGAAGAGCTCAGTTGCAAAAGGAAGAGGGAATTCGAAATTACTGTAGAGACAAAAATTGGAAACCCTAGAGGCCACGTAGTCCTTGGCCCAAAAAGGTCGAAGTTTTGAGGGAAGATTGATTTCTCTGAGTGAGTCGACAGAGAAATTCGATTTCCAAATCCAAGCCTTCTAGACGCAAAAGGGAGAAGCATATTTTCCTTACAGAGCAGATCTTCAGTTGGGATGCAAATATTTTGCAGCAGTTACTGGCATAATAGCATCAGAGGGAGAGAATAACACATACTGAGGGAATTTCTTCTTGAGAGAACTTCTAGCCAAGAAGTTCGAATTTTCTTAGCAGAGCAACAATAGTTGTGTGCCGGATTTCTCACTCCAAAAGAGAGTGTGAATAGCTAAGCAACAGCTGCGCAGAAGAGAAGAGGAAGCAATTCGACCTTTTTCAAGGAGAAGCCATCACATGCGTTGAGAGACCAAGATTGGTTGGACAGAGCCTCCCAGCTATGTGATCTAGAAGGCTAGGATCTCCTACCATCTAGATGAGCATGATCTCAAACTTATGTCGATAGTGTGGTAGCCGTAGTTGTACCTGCCGATGCAGATCTGATCAAGAAGTACAAGGTTGAGATGGCGAAGACTAAGAGGATCATTCTCGACTGTGAAAATTCCACAACAGGAATCCCTATTACAACAAACTGATGTTATTTCTCCTACTTGTTAATCCATACAAGTTATTTACTGTGTGCTACGGCAAATATCGAAGTAAATACTACTGTAGTCTTCACTTAATTAAATTATAAGCGGAAACAAGACACTGAGCAAGAAAGAAAATACAACACAATAGACATTTATTTTTGGACAAATGTCCCCGGAAAAACCCGATGCGGCAAAACTGGTGCAGCAGATCTGAGGGTTTTATTACTATGCAGGAGAAAATCTAAGTACAATTCTTGGATACTCAACTAGCAATTCGATACAGACAGAAACTGGACAAATCAAATGGTGAAGTGCTCTCACCTTGTCACTGAGAAAATATGAGTTTGATCACGCCAAACTGGAGCTTCTACATACCCTCTGCGTAGAACTACATCACTCCTACGCAGTTCCTGTGTCACCCCTACTAGGTATCACACTGCTCCTTCTCTAGACCCTCTGTTGGCAAGAAAATCTGACTCTTTGCCTCCCGGTCTCACATCCCGGCTCCCGGCTACTAAAACTCGATTTCCTCAGCAAGAATTCGATCTCCCTCTAAGGCTTGCACTGCCACTACGTCAACTCTGCATGGGCCAGTGTTTGCCTCTCTCTAGACATCATTTTTCCCTCTCTCTGCCTCATACTCTTCGGCCCAGAAAAACTTCCTTCCTCCGAATACTCACTGCCCCTCTCTACAAGAAATCTCCTCAATCAGAATTTCCTCCTAAGAACTTCTCACTTCAGAAATTCAATCTCTTGTTCTCTCGGTGTGTTTTCCAAATGGCCCTCAAGCCCCTTCTTATATCTTCTTGTTGGACAACCAACGACCTAGATTAACTCCTAATCAAAGTCTCATATCATTTTGGCCTCATCTCCCTCTTCTTCTAGAATTTAGGCCCACAATTAGATTAATACCCATTAATATTTTAATTTTCGTAAGTTTAGACCCAGTAACTCCAGTAAAAATATTAATTATTTCAATAAAATCATTTCTAGGTGGAATTTCCCAAAACGATTTATGGGTTCTTCGGAATACATTTGTTTAAGAATCCCTGCAAAATTTGAGGCCTAGAGCACATCCGATGCTACCCCAAATAAACACTCCCTCTTAGCGAGGAATGTGCTCTAGCAATAAACTGTTGCTGCATACTACTCTGACTTTGAAGCATCGTCCTCTGCACCACTGATGTCTAATTGTTATTGTAACTGTACTGCTCCAATGCTACATCTGTACTACAGCTTCCTCTCAATTTTGCATCTGCTATATTGCTAGCACTGCCACTACTAACATTGCATCCATACTGCAACTCAGTTGCTGAGAGACGCAACTGAAAAAAAGCAAAATTACTGAACTAACTGTGTTCAGTGTGATACCATGTGAAAGCTGGAGCTTGGCTACTGCTAGTCTCTGCGTGAACCCTCTGAATCTACTGCGTTGTTGCTGAGCTCTACTCTGTGCAATCTGCACTGCTGCCAACTCTGCTCTGCGCTGCTCGGTCTCTGGTGCTCCTAGCCACTGCAACTATCTCCCCGACTCTCCTCAGCACCATCTAACACTAGTCCATCCTACTACTACAAAATTGGGCTCTCGTAGCAAGGTATTGATCCAAGACGTGGACTCCTCAAGGATCCTACCCATCTGTAGCTCTTTCGATCTATAGCTCCAAATCAGCCCATCTCCCTCTTGGAGGTATCTCTGTTGTCATGGCAAACTCCTCCTCTTCAATCTTCGCGGTTGTAACTTTAGCATCGTGCTTCTCATCCTTGTCCATTTTCTTCAGAGGAAACTGGGATGCATAGTGGCCCATCTCATCACATTTGAAACACTTCATCTCGGGGATGTCCTTCTTTCGTCTTTGTTGCACTTGTTGCCCCTTTGATGCAAGGGTTGCATTATCCTCCTCCTCCTTGGGCTTCGACCCATTGCCACTGTTGCTTCCATCAAGTTTGACATTGACCAGATCTCGTCTCTCCTTAGCTCCTCTTGTTTTAGAGCTGCGGACATCTCATCCCAATTAAGCAATGTTACTTTGCCCAGGATACTCAGGACAAAGACTTGCCACTCATTTGAGATAGAATTGAGGGCCAGTCTAACCAACTCTGAATCCTGAGGTGTATGCCCCGCAGCAAATAACTAATCACAGATTTCCTTCAGCTTTGTGAGGAATGGATCCACACACTCCCCCTTCTGCATCTAAGCAGATCTCAGCTTCTACTCCAAGTACATCTTCCGCTGCTTGGAAGATTCTTGAAGTAACGTAGCCAAGGCATCCCACATCTCTATTAAATTTTCTAAGTCTATCCATTAGAAAATTAATCTGTATTATGTTGGTTTATTTCTTCTACTTGTAAATTCTAAACAAGTTATTTAAACCATTTGAATACCGAAATAAACACAATACAGTCACAACATCTACAGATCATTAGCTGAAAGAAAACAAACACACAAGTGACATCGTTATTTTCAGAAAAATCTCCCCGCAAAAAAACAATTGCGGGAAAACTGGTGCAGCTATTCTGAGGGTATATTATTATGCAGTATTTCCTTGAGTACAATTGGGTGCCTAACCGGCTCACCCAATAGAGAAAAAATACATGGCAGCAATACCTCTCTATTCGGAAACAAGCATTCAGAAAACCTATCCCACGAAACCGTCTCTGACGACTCTGAAGCTCAGCGTTGGCCCTTCTGACCTCTATGTCAGCTTCTTGTTGCACTGCGTCAGCCCCAGGACCCTCTACGTCAGCCCTATGAGGCACTGTGCAGCCTCTAGGACCCTCTACATCACTCTCTCTACCTTCTGCGTGAATGACGTAGTCCCTCCAGGCCCTGCATTGTCTCTGTTGGGCTCTGCGTGGCCTACTCTGGCTATTGCTCTCGCTCTCCGCTTCTGCACTGGTCTCTTGGCACTGTCTCTGCCTCTCTGCCCAATACTCATTGCCCCTCACTGCTGATCACTGATTCGACTTTGCTTAGCAACCCCGCTCTAGCAAAACGAATGATTGATCACTCTGTTGTATTCTCCAACTGACCCTCAAGCCTCTTCTTATACTTTTCTCGTTGGTCCTTCAATGACCGAGATTAAATCTCTAATCAACGGCTAAGATTAGAGTTGGCTTGATCCATGACTTTTGGAACCTTCTAACCCAGTTTTATATTAATACCCATTAATATTTTATTTTTCCTAAGTTTAATCTTAGGATCTCCATTAAAAATATTAATTATTTTATTATCTCCCAAACCGCGTACAATCTGTCCAAACCATTTTTGGGTATTGGAGATCTCATGTGCTTTAGTCTCTCCACCAATTTTCATGGCTAGAGCACATCCGGTACTACCCCAAATCAACGCTCCCTCTCAGCGAGGACTATGCTCTAGTAATATTTCACACTGAGCATTACTCTGATTATACGGCACCGGTACTTGTGTTGATGCTAGGCCTCCCTGTCCAACATCCTCGGCATTGCTACATTTTGCACTGCTACCCATGGCCCTGCCACTGCCACTGCTGCATCCATAAGGTAGCTCCCTCTGCATCTATGCAGAGGGAGGATGCACTGTTGTTGGTCCATCCTCCCAACACTGCATCTGCACTGCAACCCCCTCTCATCATCCTACATCGTGCTACGACTAACCGCTACTGCACTGCAACAAAGTTACTGAGAAGTAAGTAACTAACCCACCGAACTTTTGACATCCTTTTCAGGCTAGAAACACTCCCAATGTTGAAACTCTCTCTACCGCTAACAACTGCTCCCTCTACTGACCTCTGCGTTGCTGCAACAACTCCATGCATCTCGCACCATTGCACACCTCTCTGTGCCATCCTGCAGCGTTGCAACACTCTCGTGCCTCTCGCACTCTTGCAGCCTACTAGCCTCACGTTGCCCGGGGACTCCTGCTCTGTAGCACTCTCTACCGCTTCAACCACATCCGTCTCTACCCACAACAACCAGTCCTGCTACCCTCTCCTCAGGGCTACTGTAGCAAGGTATAATCCAAGAAGTTAAGCACCTCAAGGATCCTGCCCCTCATCACCTATAGTCCTTCTGACTACAGCTCGATGTCTCCCAACTTCTTCTCTAGTGGCACATGAGCACTCATGGCACAATCGTCATCCTCCTCTACTTCTTTCTTTGCCTCCGTTGGTGTTGCCTTAGACTCAGAAGCCTCTCCCTTGTTCTTCTTCCTCGGACACTTGTTCGCATAGTGACCCTGTTCCCCACAGTGGAAGCACATGACCTTGGATAGGTCCTTCTTCTTTCTCTTCTCTTGTTTTCTCGCAGATGCTAGAGCCGCATTCCCTTCTTCTTCCTCCTTGATCCAGACTCCTTTGCTGCTACTTCCCATCTTGGTCAGTCGTCTGATCTCTTCTTGGCAAAGAGGCGCCCATAGTTCTTCCCAATTTCGAAGACTCACCCTGCCCAGTATTCTCTAGACAAATGTCCCCCACTCCTCGGAGACTGCGTTAAGTGCGGTCCTCACCATCAACTCCTGATCTAGAGTGGCCCCTATGGAAGTCAGTTGGTTGGGGATCTCCTTCAATCGACCAAGGAAGAGATCTATCTGCTCTTCCTTATGCATCTGGTATGACCTTAGCTGATTCTCCAGTAACATCTTCCTCTGCACGAAAGTATGCTGGTATAATGTCTTCAAGGTGTCCCACATCCCCTTTGTCGTTTCCTTCTTGGCAATATATTGGACCACATGATCCTTGACCCCATCAAAGATGATGCATTTTGCCTTGGCCATTGCCTCCTCATACCTTTCATTAGCTACCGAGTCAACTGGGATAGCCATTACTGTCAAGGCAAAGCCCTTGATGTGATGTCTGTCTAGAATGGACAGGATCCTGGCCTTCCCGACCACAAAGTTGGACGCTCCATCCAGCCTATCCTAATCCCTCAGCCCATTCACGACCATCTCTCTGCTCTTCTCTTTCGACTCCTCCGAGTCTCTCTACTTCCCGCCTGGAAGTTCTCGGTTCGACTCCTGCTGAGACTCTCTACTTCCCGTCTGGAAGTTCTCTTCTAGACTCCCTCTGAATCTTGATTTCACTCCTGGAAATCCTTCTACCAACCGTCAAGTTGCCCCTCTCTGACCGTCTGTGCAACAGCAACACTAATCTGGATTCCTTGGCTAGAAATCCGCCTCGATAGCAACTCCCTCTACCTTGGTTTCGCCTTGTTAGGTATTGTTCTAACCACAGTGCCCCACCAGCTTCGCTCCCGAAAACTGCCCACAGCTTCCTTCGCCCCAGCAACTAAAGGATCAATCCTCTTGGCTCTGCGTATTCCGGCACTGGAAAATTAACTCCCTCAGCCAAATGTGTCAGCCCTTCTGGCCTCTGCATGACCCTATTTCTACCTTCAGCCTTCGCGCTGGCCTCTCTAAGGCCCAGACTGATGACATAGTCCCTCTGCGTCAACCTTTCCTCTGTCGCTTTTTGCAAGGATCAACTCTGTCACTCGGGACAGTTGAATCTGTTACAAAGGCTATGCTCAGTTGATGCCTTCAGCTTTCTTGTGATTTGTAACCACGCTCTGATACCATGTTGAATTTTATAAGTCTATCCATTAGAAAATTAATCTGTATTCTGCTGGTTTATTTCTTCTACTTGTAAATTCTAAACAAGTTATTTAAAACATTTCAATACCGAAATAAACACAATACAGTCACAACATCTATAGATCATCAGCTGAAAGAAAACAAGCACACAAGTGACACCATTATTTTTGTACAAATATCCCCGGAAAAACCCAATGCAAGAAAAACTGGTGCAGCGATTCTGTGGGTATATTATTATGCAGTATTTCCTTGAGTACAACTAGGTGCCTAACTGGCTCACTCATTAGAGAAAAAATACACAGCAGCAATACCTCTCTATTCGAAACAAGCATTCAAAAAACCTGTCCCACGAAACCCCTTCTAGCGACTCTGAAGCTCAGCACTAGCCCTTCTGGCCTCTGCGTCAACCTCCTGCTGCACTGCGTCAACCCCAGGGCACTCTGTGTCAGCCCTTTGAGGCACTGCGCAGCCTCTGGGACCCTCTGCATCACTCCCTCTGCCTTCTGCGTGGATGATGCAGTCCCTCTGGGCTCTGTGCTATCTTTCCTGGGCTTTGTGTGCCCTGCTTTCGCTGCTGCTCTCTCTCTCCGCTTTTGCACTAGTCTCTTGGCATTGTCTCTACCTCTCTGTCTAGTACTCACTGCCCCTGGCTCTGCGTCAGCCTCCTGCACTGCATCAGCCCCAGGACCCTCTATGTCAGCCCTTTGAGGCACTGCGCAGCCTCTGGGACCCTCCGTGTCACTCCCTCTGCCTTCTGCGTGGATGATGCAGTCCCTCTGGGCTCTGTGCTGTCTTTGCTGGGCTTTGTGTGCCCTGCTTTGGCTGCTGCTCTCTCTCTGCTTTTGCACTAGTCTCTTGGCATTGTCTTTGCCTCTCTATCTAGTACTCACTGCCCCTTGCTGTTGATCACTGACTCAACTTTGCTTAGCAACCCCGCTATAGCAAAACAAATCACTGATCACTCTGGTGTATTTTCCAACTGACCCTCAAGCCTCCTCTTATACTTTTCTCATTGGTCCTTCATGGCCAAAATTAAATCTCTAATCAACAGCTAAGATTAGATTTGGCTTGATCCATGACTTTTGGAACCTTCCAACCCAGTTTTATATTAATGCCCAATAATATTTTATTTTTCTTAAGTTTAGACTTAGGAACTCCATTAAAAATATTAATTATTTTAATATCTCCCAAACCGGGTACAATCTGTCCAAACCATTTATGGGTCTTGGAAATCTCATGTGCTTTAGCCTCTCCACCAATTTTCATGGCTAGAGCACATCCGATGCTACCCCAAATCAACAATCTCCTTAGCAGTTCCTCTGTTAGCGACATAACACACTATGTGATCCTTTACTCCATCAAGGATCATCCTCTTGACCTTCACCATTTTGGATCTGTACTTCTTCAGCGGATCTGCCTCTGCAGGTTCAGTGACCACGCTATCGACGTATGTCTTGAGGGCATGCTCATCTAGAAGGAAAGACATTCTAGCCTTCCAGATGACGTAGTTGGATGCTTCGTCCAACCTGTCCTAATACCTCAAGCCATTGGTTGCCATATCTGCAAAAAAGTGTCGAAAATCCCCGTTGCTTGTCACTGTTGTTGCTTAGCCAATGAAAAACAGACTTCTCAGCAAGAAGTCTGCTAAGGAAAAGTTCCCTCAAGTTGCTTCTCTTCTCTCTTCTGACGTTTTCCAACCCAGCAAACGACCTGCTGAAAATTTGCGTCTCACCAGCTCTTTCACACTGAGGCTTCAGCGCTGCTCTCTCTGTCTTTACAAAAATTCGAACTAGAAGTCCTCCTCGTCAACTCACTCGGAGAGAGACTGGCTCGAAAATCTGCACTCCCAGCTCAGAACTGCGTCAACACTCTTGGGATTTCAAACTGCTGCCTCCTATAGCTTTTTCAAACCCCATTCTTCTGCTCAGCGTTGGATCTACTGGCTCTTCTCTTCTTGCTTCACCTGCAGCTCTGATACCATGTGAAAATTCCACAACAGGAATACCTACTGCAGCAAATTGATGTTACTTCTCCTACTTGTTAATTCATACAAGTTATTTATTGTGTACTACGACAAATATCGAAGTAAATACTACTGCAACCTTCACTTAATTCAATTATAAGCGGAAACAAGACACTGAGTAAGAAAGAAAATACAACACAATAGACACCATTATTTTTGGATAAATGTCCTAAATAAAACCCAATGCGGGAAAACCGGTGCAGCAGATCTGAGGATTTTATTATTATGCAGGAGAAAATCTGAGTACAATTATTGGATGCTCAACTAGCAATCTGATATAGAGAGAAACTGGACAAATCGAATGGCGAAGTGCTCTCACCCTGTCATTGGGAAAATCTGAGTCTGATCACGCTGAACTAGAGCTTCTATGTACCCTATGCATAGCCTCTATACAGAACTGCGTCATTCCTACGCAGTTCCTGCATCACCCCTGCTACGTATAACGTTGCTCCTTCCCTGAACCCTCTGCTAGCTAGAAAATCCAAATCTCTGTCTCCAGGTCTCACACCCCGACTCCCGGCTACTGAAACTCAATTTCCTCAGTAGGAATTTGATCTCCCTCTAAGGCTTGCGCTACCACTGCATCAGCTCTACATGGGCCAATGTCCGCCTCTCTCTAGACATTATTCTTCCCTCTCTCTGTCTCGTACTCTCCGGCCCAGGAAAACTTCCTTTTTCCAAATGCTCACTGCCCCTTTCTACAAGAAATCTCCTCGATCAGAATTTCCTCCTAAGAACTTCTCACTTTAGAAATTCGATCTCTTAATCTCTCGGTGTGTTTTCCAAATGGCCATCAAGCCCCTTGTTATATCTTCCTGTTGGACAACCAACAACCTAGATTAACTCCTAATCAAAAGCTCAAATCATTTTGGCTTGATCTTCGTCTTCTTCTAGAAGTTACACCCACAATTAGATTAATACCCATTAATATTTTAATTTTCCGAAGTTTAGACTTAGGAACTCCATTAAAAATATTAATTATTTTAATAAAATCGTTTCTGGGTGGAATTTCCTAAAACGCTTTCTAGGTTCTTTGGAATACATGCCTAAGTCTCCTTGCAAAATTTGAGGCCTAGAGCATATCCGATGCTATCCCAAATCAACATCGACGAGGTTCGAGATCATGTAGTATCCCATATAGCTAGTAAGCTAAATAACCTGACACGTGGATTTGGGATTTGATGGATATGGGGATTCGAGTGTCGGATTCAGACACATTGAGCCCCCGAAACAGGACACCTTCGGATATATTATATATTATTTTATTTAAAAAAAAACTAATAATATATATATATATATTAAAAATTAGATATTTCTTGCACAAATTCTCATTAATGATACAAAATCATTGATTTCAAACATAGATCTTCATCTATATATAAGTTTTACTGTTTACAAAGTAACATTATAGCATGCATAGTACATACAAAATTCAAATACATGTCACATAAATGATAAATCAATGAATCATAAATTCTAAATTCATAAATGATAAAACATAATACATATTCAATTCATTAATGATCCAATAGGAGAAAGATAAGATAGTAAGATAAAGACACTGACAACTGTAGTTTTCTCATTAAGTCATCAAAATCAAAATGTGTTACATAGGTAGTGCAATGCCAATGGCAAATAAAAATAGAAAATACAAAACAACTACAAGTATACAAGCCTCAAGGCAGTAGGTAGCCCATGACTCATGAGTCATCAATCATCATAGTCATCATCAAAATCAGCATCATCGTCCTCATCATCATGGTCACCACTGCTCTCCTTTGCATCCTCCTCCTCCCTTGTATCCAAAGTCGTCTTTGCATCTGCTGGTGTGGAGGATGACCCATCTACAGTATCACCATCATCAAATTTAATAGGCACTAGCACTGGATCATTGAGATCCATGTTGGCCAATGCCAACTCAACACTGTTGTCCAGACCCATATCATCAGGAAAGACATCCCACATCTTTGTCTTTCCCTTCAACCACTCTTCCCTCTGCCTGTAAATAAGACGAAGGTTGGTGTGCACATACACCATTGTCTCTGCCCTGGACTGCTCAAGCCTACTCTTCTTAACACTATACAAATTCCCATATGTGTTGTGAATCCTCTCGCTACAAGAGGATGAAGTCATCCAAGAGAAGAGCCTCATGGCTAACTGTTGTAGAGGAGGGCTTGTTGCCCCATGATTTGCCTAACAAGAATAGGGTTTCTTAGCCCCTTGTCTCTAATCACATCATATCCTGCAAATCGACTAGTCCCAATGGAAAACTCTACAAAGGCATCCTCCACCTCATTAAGCAATGCTCTATCCTGAAAAACCCGCCTGAATGCATCTTTCCTCCCCTGTGAGATTTCACCATCCATGTGAGGAGGGAATCTGCGGGAAGGTCCACCATTTAACCACTCATGGTTGTAGTATTTTGGGTTCAATAAGCGAGCCGAACAATGTAAAGGTGTGCAATTCTTGTCCCATCTGCAGACAAGAATATCCTGTATAGTACCACAGAAAGCCTTTGGTGATGTCTCATAATCGAGGCACTCACTCTGTAGAATAATGCTCCTCACAGACTCAATCATGGAATCCCATCCCTCATAAACCTCTCCCAATATGGGTTTGTCTGTATCTGCAAATCGAAGCAAAGAAATGATAGGGTCCATGATCTGAATAATTAGATCTACCCTCTCCCACCAAGCATCATCTAGCACTATGTCCTTCACTCTTATAGAGGCTACTTGATCTGTCTTTTTCCAAAAAGACTAAAACTACGAAATAACCATGGCCCCAAGAGCGGTCTTGACCTCCCTCAACCTCTTCAACACGATGCATGAAGAGGCAAACCGTGTATCCGCAATCTTCAATGATGATAGATTGTTGTACTCCTTGTAGATAGTGAGGGCATTTGTATGATTTTGTACGAAGTTACGGATACGCCGTGCATCCTCAATAATGTTACCAATCCAAAGCACATCAGAAGCCATGAATTTCAGTGCTAAGTTCAATGAATGGACAATGCAAGGTGTCCAAAACACTTGTAGATATTTAGCTTCCACAATCATGCCAACAACCTTGCAAATGGGTGCATTTGCTGTAATGATTTGCATACAAGAATCAACACCTACATCTTCAATAACTTTAATAAACAACTCACTCATATATTGTGCATCCTTGTATTCTCCAAGTGTATCCACTACTTTCAAGAAAACCGGACCATTCAAGGAAGACACCATGAAGTTGATGAGTGGGTGTCGTGCTGGATCTGTCCATCCATCCAAAACAATGCTAACCCCAGATGTTGGCCATGATGCTTTAATAGGCTCAAGCAACTTTTGCACCTCTTTTTTTGCCTTCATCAACAATGTGGTCTAAGCTTCTCTGAACCAGAGGGCATATACCATGATGGAGCCTCGTGAGTTAGAGATCGGCACATCTCAATAAATAGAGGTGAGCGTGCAACATAAAAGGATATGAAGTTTTGATAGGAAAAAAAGGCAATGGTGAGATCAAGCTCTTCCCATTTCTATTTTTCAAAAATCTTGTCCATTGGACCAAGTGAAATTGCCGGTCTTTTTATTGCTCATTCCCCACTAGAACTCTCAAATGGAAATTTGTTGCTACCTTTTCTCAAAAATGGAAGGGGGTCATCATTCTTGGTCTTTTTTTTTATTTTCCAGCCAAATTTGCCATACTAACGAAGAACTTTTTTTCCATTTCTTTCCTCTTTTGTAAAGGAACTTGTATACAAGCTCCAACTCCACAACCTGGTAAAGCCAACAAATGGCCTTTCACACGAAAATATGTGCTAGTGAAAGTATTGTGGCAAAAGTTGTATCTCCAATTCACATTGCCTCCTCCCTTCACCTTGCTGCTTTGCCCATCCTCTCTTGTGACATATTTCGACAAGGAATATTTCTCAATGTTACCTTTAGGAGGAAGTCTTTCCTCAACATTACTTGCAGCAAAGTTTAATGAAATTGGGGGAGAAGGGGCATTCTTCCCCTTCCTTTGCCCCCTACCTGTTGCCCTTGATTGAGCCATGAATACTGTAAAAAAAAAAACAAAACATGCACAAATTTGTAAAAGAAATGCATATACAAATTGTTGTAATATAAATGCAAAAAAAATAGAGAGGAAACACAGTTACTTGTTGCTTGAGTCTCCTTGAAAACACTCCAAACTCTTGGCTCCTTGCTCCAAACTCCTAACAGTAAACCCACAACTCACCTATTGCAAAAGAAATGACACAAAATGATACAAATTAGAGGCATTTCTGCCCTTTTATGGCCGTGCAAGTCCCGTTTTGCCGGATTCGTGTCTGGATTTTGTGACACGATGTGTCCGAATGGGACACGAACCAAATTCGTTCGTGTCCCATTCGGATGACATGTCACGAAACCTAGACACGAATTAGGTCGAATCGAATCTGATTTGATGGATTCGGACATGTGGCCCTCTAACAACGAATCCGGTTTCAACGCCGGTAAGGATACTATTAAAATTGGCAACTAGGGCCAAACTCCATGTGGGTCTTCTTATTCATGGCAGTTGATATTTTTCTTGGATTCCTTTCGTCAAGAGATGTAGGATTGATCTAAAGATCATCTGATTCTGATATGTATTCATGGAGATATGAAATTATTTGTGTTATGTAACAATTCGTCAAGGTTGGCCAACAACCAAATTACCCCCATCTATCCTCAACGTTGCACTATAAATAGAGGTGGGTTCCAAGTCATTTGGGACACATCCCTTGTGATCTCTTCCTCTCCACTTGTTTGGGCTTTGGTGAAAGGAGTCTCTAAGAGAATACGTTGTCCTACGGAGAAGGTCTAACACTGCCCTAGACCTAGATGCAGTGATGGAAGAGAAGGCTCTACGCTGCCCTAATGAAGATCAAATCATAGCCATGGAAGAAGCCTTAACGCTGTCATGGAAAAGGCTTAACGTTGTCATGGAGATGACCTTAATGCAATCATGGAAGGATGCCCTTAACGTTGTCATGAAGAGACCTTAACGTTGTCTTGAAGGGGTCCCATAGCCGAAGATGAAGAAGTCACCTAGGCCGCAATAAATAAGGGTTTCTATGCTGCAAGAGGAGGATTCTAATACACTATATAGAGGGGGCCTTATCAAGCCCTAGCCGTAGTCAAATCAAGTGTCCTATGCCATTGTTCTAAAGCCCTAAACGCAAGTCTAGTAGTGACACTAATCCGCTATCAAAGGAAGCTCTAAAAGAGCCCTTGCCGCAGGTCTGAAAGCCACCTAAACTATACATTGTCTGAGGAGATCTGGTCGCAGTCAAAGAGGTTTTATATGTAGCAAGAAAAGGCACTCACATGCATCAAAGGGGAGGCTTCTATACATAGCATTTGAGGGTGCCCTAAGCCGCAGTAAGGAAGCCTAGAAGAGGCCCTAATCACAAACTAGAAGGTGACCTAATACGTTATCACAATCTTCCCTAGTCACAGTCAAACAAGAAGGCTACTATCCGCAAATAATAAGAAGCCTTATCAATATATCAAGGCCTGAAAGGACAACATGGAATTTGTGGAAGCATGGTAAAAGAGGTATGATGATAGCACTATGTTAGAAGGTTGTGTTTACATGGTTGGTAAATCACAGTGCTGACAGCAAAGTCAAGCTCTTGTAAATATTGCTTCACTGACATTTTTATTGTTGCCTAACTCACTGCTAGGCTAGGCCGTAGGCCATAGCCAACAACTAAGTTTGTTGTATCAGTTTTGACAGCATGGCAGAGGTGGTGTCCTACCTTGATACATTGTAGTCTTAGAAGGCCTACATTATTGTCTGAGCAAAAGATGAGTTTATGAGTTTATGAAACAGTGACTGCTAGTACTGCAGGAGGAGGACAACATTCTAGAAGATGCAGCATGGTGTTGGATGCAACATGGTGATGGAATCACCTTGGAGGAAGTATGCCTTCACGTGAGTTCAGATCTGCGGTCCTTGTCATCAGATCTACAACCTCATGTGTCATCTTCATTGAGAAGATCTCTGATGTATGATCTCTTATTTTGACAAGTAAAAGTCTTGTCTTTTGATGTTTATGTTTATGTTCTATTTGCACTTTACTATCATGCTAATGTGATTGCTAATCTAAATATTGGCATTGAGCTAATGTGAAAAATTGAAGTAAATTTCTCTAAGCATAGAACATACCAAAATTAGCATCGTATCAGAGCTAGGGCGAAGACAAAGCCCAAGCAAGAGTGAAAGAGCAATCATCGAAGACAATTGGACAAGGTCAAAGGCTCAATGGGTTCCTCATCCCTCTTCCCGGCTGAAGTCAAGCTCCGTAAAAGGTCTATCATGGATGGAAGATGTCTTTGAATTTGACAGTGGAAGAGCAAGAAGTGTTGGATTACGTGAAGGGTAAAATCCCTGAGCCTCCATCAAATGCACCAGCTACTACAAAGATCAAGTACACTAAGGGTGGAAGGAAAGGCAGATGCCTTGCTTGCAATAAGTTTGGCCATTATGCGAGGGAGTGTCTGAAATTCTGAATAGAAGGGACACATCACTTGATGATGATAACAACCATTCCAGGGGCATCTTCAATGATCGGAGGAATGACAAGTACAATGGAAAAGGAAAAAGGGAATGCAGGTCATCAAGGAAATGGTTGACTCTTCAAGGAAAGCAAGGAACTCCAAATATGAAGAATCAAATGTTGTTTCTGAGTATTATCTTATGTTGTCCCTCTCCACCAGACTCGTTGGGAAAATTGATAGTGGTGCCTCAAGGCACTTCACTGGATTCAAGGAAGTGCTCTCTAATATGATAGAGAAGGAAACAATCTTGGAGATTGTCCTTGGAGATGATGCCACCTATCTCGTAAAGGGTTAGGGAATGTTACTCTTCAACTGGATGAGGGTAACTCGATATCTCAAAAGGAATCTGGAAGTCAAAGGTTTCAAGGTGGCATTCATCAATGGAAAGGTACGTGTTTGAAAAAGGAATTTTCAAGATGATTTTTCTCTTGGGTTCAGGGTTGACAATTTGTATCAAGTTGCAAGAAGTCCAATGGAGACCACGTCGTGTGTCACATTCTATGGCACCAGAGGTCTTCCCATCTTCATTGTGGAGCCCTACCCAATGTGAGACAGGTTGTGATAGGGATGCCTGAATTCAAGAAGAGCATGGAGGTACATGTCCAAGATGCACTGAAGGAAAACTTACAAGGGGACCATTTCCCTCATGCAATACCAGGACCACAGATATGGAACAACACGAGGGGTTTGATATTCATGATCAGGAATCTCATGTATGCAGGTTGAAGAAAGCTCTCTATAGTTTGAAGCAAGCACCCCAGGCATGGTATGAGATGATTGACAGCTATCTGATGAAGCTGAGATTCACTAGGAGTAAAGCCGATCCAAACCATTGCTTTAAGATTGTGGATGATAGACCTCTCATACTGGAACCTTATGAGGACGACCTCTTTCTGACAGGTACAGACCCTCTCATTTGCAAAAGTAAGAGGGAGTTGGATTCTGGATTTTGAATGGTGAATTGCAAACTCATGACTACCTCGATGAAGCCTAACTTTAAGAAGTTATGCGGTAATACTACTGGATCTGATTTGGGAAATGCCTCTGAGTTTCGTCAACTCATATTAGCATTGATGTTCTTGGTGAATTCTCGTCCGGATATATGTTTTGCAGTTAGCATGTTGAGCTCATATATAGTTGAGCCTCAATGGATTGGTGCCAGGAATTCTTTGAGATATCATCGGGGCACAAACTCTCATGGATTGAGATACACTGCCGGAAATATGAAGTTGCATGATTATTTTGATGCTGCCTGCGCAGGCAGTGTGGAGGATCATAAGAGAACTTCTGGGTGCTAGTTCTCTTTGGGCTTTGCTTCGATATCCTAGATGAGCAAGAAGCAAAAGTCGATTGCTCTGAGCACCGATGAGGCCGGATACATAGCTGTGAGTATGGCCTCCTGTGAAGCTGTCTGGTTGAGGAAGCTCTTCAGTGAGCTGTTTGGACACGTGCTGGATACCACCGTTATCTTCTGTGACAACTAGAGTGGGATTCGATTGTTGAGGATTCTCGTGTTCTATGATCGCTCCAAGCACACGAGATCAGGTACCACTTTATTTGGAATATGGTACAATGGGGAGCAAGTAAGCTCCACCATTGTGGGACTGATGTGCACGTCGTCGATATTCCAATGAAGCCCCTGGGAAAGGTCAAATTCCTGACTTTCCGAGAACGACTAGGAGTCGTGGAGAGACCCTCTCCTGAGGGTCCTGTATCATATGGACATTAAGCTTTGGGAGCTCCAAGGGGCTTGGGGGTACTTCTTGGAGCTATGAGCAACCATAGGGTGAGTAGTTCAGCCTTCCCCTAGTGGTCTGTTATGTAGGCAGGATGAGTGGTTCATCCTTCTCCTACTGAGGAACAATCATAGGGTGAGTGGTTTAGCCTTCCTCTAGTGATTTTTTGTGTACAAGGTGAGTGGTTCATCCTTCCCCTGGGATACCCCATGGCGACATGTAGGCAAGATGAGTGGTTCATCCTTCTCCTGCTGAGACATCCTACCCATGTAGTATGGGACTCATGGGAAGTACCTCTCATCTGGCCAATGAGTAGGGAAATGACGGTAGGGACCATAGTAGTACCGATGGAAGCATCGTGTTACTACCGTACTCCCTATGCTAGGATGATATTGATCTGGGATCAATTCGAATTGACTTCGGGTGAGTAAGAGTGGTAGGATACACTCTCTTTCTTTGGAACTGATTTTAGATCAGTAAGAGTGGTATGAGACACTCTCTTTTATATGGGATTGACTTCGGGTCAGTAGTGGATGGTATGATACATTCTCAATCACTTCTTCTTCTTCATAGTTGAGCAAAGCAGCGCAGTGTAGGGCACTGATGGCAGAGATAGTATAGACTAGTAGATGGGTTAGCAGATGCAGTTCTCCCTAGTTGAGAGGGAGTGTTAAAATTAGAAACTAGGGCCAAACTCCATCTGGCTCTTCTTACTCATGGCAGCTAATATTTTTCTTGGATTCCTCTCGTCGAGAGGTGTAGGATTGATCTAAAGATCATCCGATTCCAATATGTATTCATGGATATATGAATTTATTTGTGTTATGTGACAACTCGTCAAGGTCAACCAGCAACCAAATTACCGCCATCTATCCTCAACATTGCACTATAAATAGAGGTGGCTTGCAAGTCATTTGGGACACATCTCTTGTGATCTCTTCCTCTCCACTTGTTTGGGTTTTGGTGGAAGGAGGAGTCTCTAAGAGAATATGTTGTCCTACCCTAGAGGAGATGCCCCAGATCTAGATGCAGTCATGGAAGAGAAGTCTCTACACTACCCTAATGAAGATCAAATCACAGCCATGGAAGAAGCCTTAACATTGTCATGGAAAAGGCTTAACGTTGTCATGGAGATGACCTTAATGCAGTCATGGAAGGATGCCCTTAACGTTGTCATGAAGAGACCTTAACGTTGTTCTGAAGGGGTCCCATTACCGCAAAGGAAGAAGTCACCTAGGCCGCGGTAAATAAGGGTTTCTATGTTGCAAGAGGAGGATTCTTATGTGCTATATAGAGGGGGCCTTATCAAGCCCTAGCCGCAGTCAAATCAAGTGTGCTATGTCATTGTTCTAAAGCCCTAAACGCAAGTCTAGTAGTGACACTAATCCGCTATCAAAGGAAGCTCTAAAAGAGCCCTTGCCGCAGGTTTTAAAGTAAACTAAACCATACATTGTCTGAGGAGATCTGGCCGCAGTCAAAGAGGTTTTATATGTAGCAAGAAAAGGCACTCACACGCACAAATGGGAGGCTTCTATACGTAGCATTTGAGGGTGCCCTAAGCCACAGTAAGGAGGCCTAGAAGAGACCCTAATCACAGACTAGAAGGTGACCTAATACGCTATCACAATCTGCCCTAGTCGCAGTCAAACAGGAAGGCCACTATCCGCATCTAAGAAGAAGCCTTATCAGTATATCAAGGCCTGAAAGGACAGCGTGGAATTTGTGGCGGCATGGTAAAAGAAGTATGATGACAACACTGTGTTAGAAGGTTGTGTTTACATGGTTGGTAAATCACAATGCTTACAGCAAAGTCAAGCTCTTGTAAATACTGCTTCATTGATATTTTTTATTGTTGCCTAACTTGTTGCTAGGGTAGGCCGTAGGCCGTAGGCCATAGCCAGCAGCTAAGGCTATTGTATCAGTTTTGATAGCATGGGAGAGGTGGTGTCCCACCTTGATACATTGTAGTCTTAGAAGGCCTATATTGTTGTCTGAGCAAAAGATGAGTTAATGAGTTGATGAAACAGTGACTGCTAGTACTACAAGAGGAGGACAACATTTTGGAAGATGCAGCATGGTGATGGAATCACCTTGGAGGAAGTATGCCTTTACCTGAGTTCAGATATGCAGTCCTTGTCATCAGATCTACAACCTCATGTATCATCTTCATCGAGAAGATCTCTGATGTCCGATCTGTTATTTTGACAAGTCAAAGTCTTGTCTTCTGATGTTTATGTGTATGTTCTATATGCACTTTACTATCATGCTGATGTGATTGCTAATCTGAATATTATCATTGAGCTAATGTGAAAAATTGAAGTAAATTTCTCTAAGCATAGAACATACAAAAATTAGCAGATACTTCCTAGCAGATGTGGGAAGCCTTAGCTACGCTATACGAAAGATCTTCCAAGCAGCGGAAGATGCAATTAGAGGAGAAGTTGAGATGCACAAGGATGCAGAAGGGGGAGCGAGTGGACCCCTTCCTTACAAGGCTTCAGGTTGTTAAGGACCAACTGTCTTCAGTAGGGATCAACACCCTAGCCCTAAGAGTTTCTAAGATTAGCGTTGAATAGTGTTTCTGAAGATTGGCAAGTTTTCGTCCAGAGCATCCTGGGTAGAGAAAAACTGCCAAATTGGGAACCTCTGTGAGTTGATATGAAGCAGGAGGAGATGAGGCATGATCTGGTGAAGGCCAATGGGGCAAAATCAGTATAGGAAGAGGAGGACTTGGCCCTTGCATCAAAGGGGCAGCAGGAGCAATGCAGAAAAAAGAAGGATATTTCGAAGATCAAGTGCTTCAGGTGTGGTGAGTTGGGCCACTACAACACTAAGTGTCCTCTCAGAAAGAAGGACAAGGAGGAGAAGCAAGATCAGCAAGTTGCATCCACAAAGATTGACAAGCTGTCCTCCAAACTGGAGGAAGAGTTTTCCATGATTGTCAAGATGCCTCCAAGGGTGAGGTGGGGCGATCTGGAGTTGTAGTCCCATAGAGCTACAGGATGCGTACGATTCTTGAGCAGGTCCACCTCATGAATCAATACCTTGCTACGGAGCCCATAGTCAGCAATAGCAGGATGGACTAGTGGCAATTAGTGCAGTCAGGTGCCAAAGTGACAGATACAGTAGCTAGTAGCGGTCAAAGACTGAGCAGCGCAGAGAAGAGTTGGCAACAATGTTGTTGGCACAGTGCAAAGTTAGTCGCAGCATAGAGGCTTCAATGATAGCGCAGAGGCTAGCAGCAGTCAGAACTCGAATGATGGATGCATCATACTGACCATAGTCGGTTCAGTATTTTGGATACTTTCCCTTTGCAGATGTTGCAGTCGCAGCAGTAGTAGATGGAGAGTGGGTTGTAGTGCAGATGCAGTAGTTGATAGTAGTTCAGCAGGGTTAGCAACAACACAGATGCAACTCATATCAGAGTTGTGCAGTAGTTGATGGGCAGCAGAGCCAGACATCAGCAGCCCAACAGGAGATGGTGCAGAGACAAAGTGATGCTTCAGTGGGTCGCAACACTAGAGCACATTCCTCGCGAAGAGGGAGTGATGTTTTCTGTAGCATCAAATGTGCTCTAGCCTTGAAACTTTGCAGAGAGACTAAGACACATGCATTCTCCAATGCCCAAAAATTGTTTGGTAAAATTCCACCTAGAGATGATTTAATTAAAATAATTAACTTTTTAAAATGGTTCCCGAAGTCTAATTAGGAAATCTAGTTAATTAAAGGGTATTAATTAACTCAAGTGTGAATCTTCTAGAAGAACACTAGGATCAACTCCCAGTTAATCTTAGTCATTGATTATGTTTTAATCTTGGTCGTTGGAGCTCCAACAAGAGATTATATGGAGTACGATGGTCACTTAGAGAACACATCGATCGAGAGAGATTAAAGATCGAATTTCTCAAGAGTAGCAGTGTTGAGTTGTCGGAGTAAGATCAAGTGATCTCCTTGTAGTGAGGGTCGGGGATAGTAGTCTAGAGGAGTTTTCCAGATCCGGAGAATGTAAGGCAGAGAAGGCGTAGAGCAATTTAGAGAGGCAGCGCAATGCCACGCAGAGGCAGCACAAAGCTTCAGAGGGAGTTCGAAATCCAGCTGGGAGAGTCGAGATTCAGTGTCAGAAGCCGGGGTGTAAGACCGAAGGGCTAGAGGGTTGAATTTCCAAACAACAGGAGATCAGTAGAGGAGGTGACACAAATCCCAGCCAGTGTGATGCAAAAGTTGTGCAGAGGCAGCATAGGGCCAGCCAACGCCTAATCAGTGTTGGATCTCCTGAACCATTGTGAGATTTTTCTCACTAACTCTTTGTTAGCACTTCTCTGTATCGAATAGCCAATTTGGGCATCCAATGATTTGTACTCAGATTTACTACTGCATGATAATTAAAACCCTCAGTTGTTGCATCGGTTTTCCCACATTGGATTTTTCCAAGGACATTGTCCAAAAACAACCCTATTGATGTGTGTGTTTATTTCTCTCCAGTGCATTATTTAGTTTCCGCAGTAGTTTATTTTGTGTAGGCTACAGTGTATGTATTTCAATACTGTCGTAGAAAACTGCAAGTAACTTGTTCAAGTAATTTAATAAGAGAAATATCATCAGCAGTAGGAATTGAGTAACCGATTTTTCACACATTCATCTTTCTACTAAGTACATTTAGTTCCATTTAGTTTTCTACAAAGTACATTCAATTTTTTGCAAGTACATTTAGTTTACTCCATAGAACTTTCAAGTTTCTCCAAATAATTTTTTTAAATTTTTGCATAGAACTTTCATATTTTAACAATTTCAGAGTTAGGTCACAACATCGTTCATTTGTGTTCATTAGCTTGGATGATAGTTTGGGTGTCTTTTTATAGATGCATGATGGGCTTCATAATAGGAGAGTGACTTGAGTATGTTTATGAGAGATATGTGATTAATTATAAATTCATTATCTATAATTATTTTGATAGGCTTCTTAAAGGTAAAATAAAGCCCTTGTGTTTTAATAAAGGTTCCTCTTAATTTTTTACTTCTAGATTTGACCTTTAATATTGATTTATATGTTCTTTTGCCATAGAAATAAGTATTTTAAGCTAAGGTGACTGATCCTATGAACTTTTGACTTGACCATGGTGAAGGATGTTGGAATTTCTAAGTCTGACACGTTAGAAACCCTTCATGCACTCTATTGATTTATTCCTACCTACTTGTTATGTTAATTAACAGGTTATTTACCATGTAAATACGGAAATAAATACAAGTACATGCTCAACACATCATAGATCATCAACTGAAGGAAATAGAAACAAGCACACAAGTGAAACCATTATTTTTGGACTAATGTCCCCAGAAAAACCCAATGTGGGAAGACCGGTGTAGCGATCTGAGGGTTTGATTTATTAAGTAGTTTCAGAAGACAATCTGGGTGCCAAATCCGGCTCACCCAACAGAGAAAAATCTCGACTGTAGTACCTCTCTACTCGGAAGCAGATATTCCGACTGAACCCCTAGATAAACACTCTGGCAGCTCCACAACTCCAATCTACCTCACATTACCCCAGCGTCAACCTTTAGGGACTGCGTCAACCTCTCTCTGGCTTAGCGTTAGCCCAGTGTCACTTTGGCTTCGCCTGCGTCAGCCTCTAGAGGCACTGCGTCAGCCCTCTGGCCCTTTGCGTCACCCACGCTGGCCCTCTGAGGCACTATGCAGCTCCTGGCTGCCTCTGCGTGAACCCTGGCTACCTCTGCCTGAACCCTTGGCTGCTTCTGTGTCCCTCTCTCTAGCTACTGCACTGATCCTCCCAGTGTTATCTCTACCTCTCTGCTTCTGTATTCACTTCCCCTCATCTGCAACTCTGATCACTCTCTCAACTTTCTCAACAAACCCAGCCCCAGAAACTCGAAATCTTGATCTCTTGGTGTGTTCTCCAAGTGACCCTCAAGCCTCCTCTTATATTTTTCTCGTTAACAAATCAACAGCTGAGATTAAGTCACTAATCAACGGCTAGGATTAGATTTAGCTTGATCCATGACTTTTGAACCATTTTAGCATAGTTTTATATTAATTCACGTTAATATTTTAATTTCCCTAAGTTTAGAGAGACTCCATTAAAAATATTAATTATTTTAATATCTCCCAAACTATTTAGAATCTGCCCAAACCCTTTCTAGGTATTGGAGATCTCATGTGCCTTAGCCTCTCCACCAATTTTCATGGCTTGAGCACATCCGATGCTACCCCAAATCAACACTCCCTCTTAGCGAGGACTGTGTTCTAGTAATACTCCTCATTGAGCATCACCCCGATCATTCGACATCAGTCCCTATGCTAATGCTAGGCCTGCTACCCAACATCCTCTGCACTATTGCATCCTGTACTGTTACCCATGGCCCTGCCACTACCACTGTTGCATCCGTACTGCAACTCCCTCTACATCCGTGTTGTTGCCCATGGCCCTGCCACTGCCGTTGTTGCATCTGCACTGCAACCTCTCTCATCATGTTGCATCGTGTTGTCCATAGCACTACCACTGCTAACTGCTACACTGCAACTCAGTTACTGAGAAGTAAGTAATTGATCTCCCAACTCTGACATATCCGTCAGGCAAAAAACACTCTTGATGTTGAAGCTCCCTCTGTCACTAACAAGTGCTCCCTCACTGACCTCTGCACTATTGCAACAACTCCATGCATCTCGCACCATTGCACATCTCTTTGTGCCATCCTGCACTGGGGCAACACTCTCGTGCCTCTCGCACTGTTGCAGCCTGCTAGCCTCACGCTTACCTGGTAATCCTGCATTGTAACTCCCTCTGTCGCTCCCTCTGCATCTGTCTCTACTCACATCGCCAGTACTGCTACTCCTCTTCGGGGCTCCTGTAGCAAGGTCTAATCCAAGAGGTTGGGCACCTTGAGGTTCCTACCCCTCATCCCCTATAGTCCGCCTGACTATAGCTCGATGTCTCCCCACTACTTCTAAAGTGGCACATGAGCACACATGGCACAATCGTCGTCTGTCTCCACTTCCTTCTCTGCCCTCGCTGGAGCTGCCTTGGTCTCAGAGGCCTCTCCCTCACTCTTCTTCCTTGGACACTGGGTCACATAATGACCCAACTCCCCACAGTGGAAGCATTTGACCTTCAAGAGGTCCTTCTTCTTTTGTTTCTCCTGCTTTCCCTCAAATGCTAGGGCAACATCTTCCTTCTTGATTCTAATCCCCTTGTCGCTGCTTCCCGCCTTGCTCAGCCTTATGATCTCTTCTTGGCGAAGAGCAGCCCACATTTCCTCCCAATTTGGAAAGGTCACCCTGCCCAGTATGCCCAGTCTTCTGAGACTGCGTTTAGGGTTGTTCTCACCATCAATTCTGGATATGTCGTTGCCCATATGGAAGTCAGTTGATCCCAGATCTCCTTCAATCAACCGAGGAATGGATCGATCTGTTCTCCCTTCTTCATCTGGTATGATCGCAGCTGATTTTCTAGTAGCATCCTTCCTTTGCACGAAAGTATGCTGATACAACTTGGTCAGGGCCTCCCACATCTCCTGTGTCGTGTTCTTCTCACAATATGTGGTACTATATGATCCTTGACCCCGTCAAGGATGATACTCTTAGCCCTCGCCATTGCATCCTCATACCTGTGGTTATCAGCCGGGTCAACTGGGATAGCTATCGTCCACAAGGCGAAGTGCTTGACACAATTCCTGTCTAGTACGGATAAGATTTTGGCCTTCCAGACTACGAAGTTTGAGGCTCCGTCCAGTCTTTCCTGGTCACTTACTCCGTGTAGTGCCATTTCGCTACTTCGCTACTTCCCTCCTAGAATTTCTCAGTATGACTCCCTCTGAGGCTCGATTTCCCTCTTGGAAACCCTTCTGCCAATGTTGAGATGCCCCTCTCCAATCGTCTGTGCAACTGCAACACTGATCTAGATTCCTTGGCTATAAATCCATCTTGGCGACAACTCCCTCTACCTTAGCCTTGCCCTATTAGGTGTTGTTCTGACTACAGTACCCCACCAGCTTCACTCTGCAAGTTACCCACAGCCTCCTAAAACCCCAACAAACTTAAGGATAGAGCTCCTAGGCTCTGTGCAATCCCGACACTAGCAAATCAGCTTCCTCAGCCAACTGTGTCAACCCTCCTGGCCTCTACATGAGCTTGTCTTTGCCTTTCAACCTCTACGCTGCCTCTTCTTAGCTCGAACTTGATGACGCAGGCACTGCATCACCCCTTCCTTGCTACTTTTCTGCTAGGAACAACTTCTATCACTCTGGACAGCTGTTTTCTGCTATTGCTGCTCTACTCGGCTGATGTCCTCAGTTCTCCTGTGATCTACAACCACGCTCTAATACCATGTTGGAATTTCTAAGTCTGACACATTAGAAACCCTTCATGCACTTTACTAATTTACTCCTTTTTACTTGTTCTGTTAATTAACAAGTTATTTACCATGTAAATACTGGAAATAAATACAAGGACATGCTCAACACATTATAGATCATCAATTGAAGGAAATAGAAACAAGCACACAAGTGACACCGTTATTTCTGGACTAATATCCATGGAAAAAACCAATGCGGGAAAATCGATGTAGCTATCTGAGGGTTTGATTTATTAAGCAGTTTCAGAATGCAATTTGGGTGCCAAATCTAGCTCACCCAATAGAGAAAAAACTCGGCAATAGTACCTCTCTACTCGAAAGCAGATATTTCGACTGAAACCCCAGATAAACACTCCGACAACTCAACAACTCCAATCTGCCCCACAAAACCCCAGCGTCAACCTCTAAGGACTGCGTCAGCCTCTCTCTGGCCTAGCGTTAGCCTAGCATCACTCTGGCTTAGCCTCCATCAGCCTCTGGAGGAACTGCATCAGCCCTCTGGCCCTCTGCATCAGCCTTCTGGGCCTCTACATCACCCAAGTTGGCCCTCTGAGGCACTGCGCAGGTCCTAGTTGCCTTTGTGTGAGCCTTGGTTGGCTCTGCGTGAACTCTTGGCTGCTTCTACATCCCTCTCTCCGGCTACTGCACTGATCCTCCTGGTGCTATCTCTACCTCTCTACTTCTGTATTCACTACCCCTCAACTACAACTCTAATCACTCTCTCAACTTTCTCAGCAAACCCAGCCCCAGAAAGTCAAAATCTTTATCTCTTGGTGTGTTCTCCAAGTGACCCTCAAGCCTCCTCTTATACTTTTCTCGTTCGCAAATCAACGGCCGAGATTAAGTCCCTAATCAATAGCTAAGATTAGATCTAGCTTGATCCATGACTTTTGGACCATTTTAGCATAGTTTATATTAATTCACATTAATATTTTAATTTCCCTAAGTTTATACTTGGGGACTCTATTAAATATATTTTTTATTTTAATATCTCCCAAACTGTTTAGAATCTACCCAAACCCTTTCTAGGTATTGGAGATCTCATGTGCCTTAGCGTCTCCACCAATTTTCGTGGCTAGAGCACATCCGATGCTACCCCAAATCAACAAAGGAACCATATGGTCACCCTCTGGGGTTTTTACCCAAAAGTTGGGGGCTTCAACTTCAAATGACAATATCTCTGAATCGATGAGAGGAATCCAATAACGAGGATCTCCAAGGTAACTTCGCTAATTTGCTACTTCAAAACCCTCAACAAGTGTGGGATATGTCCTTAGTCTAGGGAACCCAAACCCTAGAATTAGGGTTTCCAACCATCCAACACTAGAGCTTCCAACTTAATGTAATTTAGACAAATATTAAGTGTTCATTTACAGTTTGACATCAATGACAGGTGTTTAGTCAAAGTCAAACTCCAGGGTTGACATCAATGACAACAACATTCAACAGTTTTCCCCTGGCTTGGCACCTATATCTTGTGTTTCTTCTGTACTGTGTTCTTCATGTTTTACATTTGATAACTATTTGATGAAGAAGAACATAAATAAATTAATAAGAAGCCAATATATTCCACACGCAGTTATCATGGAAAAGGAAACTCCATATTAAACTACAAGCATCCTGATTTCCAATAGGCCAAAGATGGCACAAATGCCAAATTAGGCTTCCAATTAAAGATATTTTCATCAAAATTAACATCCTTCCTAACAATAATTTCATTGGAATGAGAATGAAGCAATCTAGAACCTAGAAGAACAAACTAGAAGTACTTATCATGAAACAAACCCCACAGGACATGACCCTTCGCATGGAAGGATCAACTATAAATAGGCGTCTATCCTCCTCCATTTGGCGCATTGAAATCCAACTTTTTGTGGCATCTTTGCGGCCTAATGAGGCCTCTTTCTTTGGCACCTATCTATGGCCTTGTATGCCTTCCATCTACGGCTACTATGTCATCTCCTCTACAGCCTATTGAGGGTATCTTTTGTGTCCTATTGAGGGCAACTTCTGCAGCCTTTTCTGAGCATCTAGTGCAGCCTCTTCTCTATGGCGTATGCAGCCTACTCTCTGTAATTCATGCAGCCTATTGTGGCGTCCAAGTGTGGTCTAATTGCGACATCTATTGTGGTCATTCTTTGTGAATTTATGTGGCTTTCTCTTTATTATATGTGTCCTTCTCTATGGGTGTCTTTTGTCTAATTTATATGTGGTCTCTCTTAATGAATATGGGACTGTTCCAACAAGGTTAAGTGGACCTTATGGGCAACCCCTTTGACTAATCTTGGTGCAACCCTAATGGACCTAACCCTTTGTAGTTAGGGTATTGTTTATGTGATTTCAAGGCCTGTTATGTTTGAGATGTTTTGGGTTGATCTTCAGTGCTAGTGACAGTGATGTATGAACTGTAATATATGGCAGTAACACTTGCTCTCTTGATAGTGATGAATGGCTATGATACTTGGCAGTGTTATATGTTCTCTTGACAGTTATGAATGGTATTGATTCTTGGCAAGTCTTGTTTCTATAACAGTGATGATTGAGCGACAGTGATGTTTGAATAGTGAAACATATGGCAGTTGGCCTATGATATACATCAGTGATATATATGACAATGTTCTTATGACAATGTCCTTATGATTGAGTTGTATGACAGTGTCACTGTATGATAGAACCTTTATTACAATATGGTGATATCCTTATGGCAGTATGACTCTTGTGACAGTGATATATGATACTTGCTCTTATATGGCAGAGACTCTTGATGTATGGCAGTGAGTAGTATATGGCAGATGTATTTGTTCTTATATGGCAGAGACTCTTCATGGATGGCAGTGAGTGGTATAATGCAGAGGTATTTGTTTTCATATGGCAGAGACTCCTGATGTGTGGCAATGAGTGGTATATGGCAGAGGTATTTGTTCTTATATGGCAGAGACTATTGATATCTGGCAGTGAGTGCTATATGGCAGAGGTATTTGTTCTTATGGCAGTAATGGAAGACGGTGATCCTATTTAGGGATGCCCCCTTTGTGCCAGAGAAAAGCCAGCCTAAAGCATTAGAAAGAGCTATTATGGTGACAAAGGATAGTCCTTCTAACTTCCCCCTACGGTTTCACTCATTGATAGGGATGTATAGCTCAAGTGCATGTTTGGCAAGGAATAGACCAGATTATAGCTAAAATGTCTGCTTTGTTGTTGAAATTTGGTACCGGAGGACAGGTGGTTCCCTTAGGCTTTGATCTTTGGCCTAGGGAAAAGTATCCAAAAGATTTTAATTTTTCTCCTAAAGTGACTTAATAATTTTTATAAAGTTAAAATCTAATTTAAAAGTGACTTTAAGTGATAAAGTTACTAAGTTTAATTTTAAAGTGACTTTTATAAAGTCAATGAAAAATTAGAAAGGAAAAGTGACTTTGGAAATAAATGACTAAGTGGGTCTTTATTAAAGTGGGGTGAATTAAAAAATAGAAAGTGAAATTTAATGTGCATTTAATCTCAGCCATTGATCTAAATCTATCTCAGCCATTGGATTTAGGAATCACCCAAAAGTCATTTAGGGTTGGGTTAAAGGAGGAAAAGGAGGAAAAGATCATTCATTCTTTCATGAGCAGATTGGGAGAAGGAGAGCAAGAGAGCAAGGGAGATTTCTGGACAGGAAGGAGAAAGAGGCAGCAGTTTGGCACACATACCAGGCAGCTCTTCAGCAAATCAAAATAGCAGAAAGAACAAGCAGAAAAAGCTGATTTTTTTGCTGAAAACTGAGAAAAACTTATTTTTTGGGCACGAATATCGAGGAAGTGATTTTCGGCACAGAAATCGAGGTCTGTCCGTACGGTCGTCCGTACATTCCGTACGGTCCGTACATCTGTACGTCCGTACAGTCCGTACGGTCCGTACCGCGCATACAGCAAGTTTCCAGATTGTCTGTTGGGCTGAAAAACAGATAAGTTTGCTTGCTGGAAATTTTATTTTGCTGAAATTCTCACTGTAAAAAGGCATTTTCCATAAATAAAGAAGAGCTCTCAAACTGGTTTTCCCCAAGAGTTGTAGGGGGTTTTTCCAGGGTCACGTTGACCAAAATTATCAGTGTTTTAATGTGTTTTTATGGCTGTTTATTATTGCTGATTTTTATTTCTGCAATTTCCAGCATTCTGTAAACTTTCCAAAATTTGTGTTTTCAGCAAATTTATTTTTCCCAGCCTGTTGAATGTATGTTTATGGGAAAAGGCATTTAACTACATGAGAGAAATAAGGAGAAACTAAAAACCGGGGTGGGAAAACAAAAATTTTTACATTTGTGTCTTATCAAAGAATCATGAACTGACCACTTAATTTTCACCTTTATAACATGGATAGTATATGTTTATTAGAATAATACTATTTTAGTTTAATGCTCATTCTCTTAGCTGTTGCTAATTTTATTCTTTTAGCAGTTTCTTAAGATGACACTGATTCTTTACACAGAAACTTGTTGTTTCTATCTTTGTAAATATCTCTGTATTATTATTGAGTATTGTTGCTCAATTAATTAATTAACTCATTTGGAAATCCATATGCGTGTTTCGCACTGTTTTATGGTATCAGAGCTAGGACCCAAAGAGATTTCTTGATCAGTTATTCTCTGCATCCTAATCTTGTGAGTTTTTTCTGTCAATCCCTTCTAAGGTCGAGCCCTCTGTAAGCCAGATAGCCTTCACTGAGTCTTAGCTTCGGCTCTGCTCACTGTGATAAAAGCTTACAGTCGTCTATCTCGATACATAAGTGGATTCTTGGTTTTGTGGAATTACGAGAGCCGAGGGTTCTTTGTTTGTGCGAATTCCAATTTTCTTTTAGCAGAGTGAATCCCTGTCTGTTGTTGGCATCAATATCAGAAGGTTACGTAACAGTCAAACCCTACATTTTAGTTCTGTTCTGAATATTGGAGGGACGGTCACTCTGAGATTCAAACAGTACTTTGGAAGCATACCAGAATTTCTTACAAGCGAGAGACGAGAATAAAAGTGGGTCGGGAACTCGTGATCTCTGTATGACTTGTGCTCCGCACAAAAGAATTTGTCACAGTGGTCGCAACAGAAAGGCAGGTGTATCGCGCGATTTTTTTTTCACGCTATTCCACTGAGACTTTGTCACAGTCGTCGCAACGGAAAGGCAGGTGTATCGCGCAATTTTTTTTTACACGCTATTCCACTGAGAACCCGCTCGAATGCCTTTACGATCTAATCTGAATCACTGGACAGGAGGACTGCGAATCCGCGGTTTTTGTTTTACGTTCTATTCCACTGAGATCCCGCTCGAACGTCTTTACGTCTTAAAAGTCGGACTGTTTACTAGCCAGACTCAAAGTCGCGACTCATACAGGCTCGATCCGTGGTGGTTTCCACCATCCAGGCGAAGTCGCTCGTATATGTTGTTTCCAGTGTAAAACTGTTGTGCGTTACCGTGTATTCCTGTTATCAAAAATTCGTGCACGTCTACTCCAGTTTGCGGTGAGCGTGGACTATTTCAGTTTTTTTATGAAATAAAACTCGTGCCACAGTCATTTCAGATTTAATTTTATGCAAATACATTTCATGCACGAAATATTTGCCATTTAGTAGGATTCGTCACTGGCGCTGTCGGACAGCGAGGCATCTATTTTCTCTATTCAGTAAACAGGAATACCTCTGCATTCAAAGGCGTTTTCACACATCGGTTTTATCAGCACCCCTGTGATAGGGACAGCCATTCGCGGAGCACCTTAGTTATTGTCACCTTAGTTATTGTCAAGGAAACACCAAGTGATTACACCATATCAGGTATCGTATATGGTATATTTATCCTCTGTCAGATATTTTAAAAGTCAAACCTCTGACTTCCTTTTGATGACAATACATTAAATTCTCAAAAATTTGTGCTGGAAATGCTTCTTGGGTACTGCTGAAAGTCAGTAAACTTTTTAAAAGAGATAGTGTTATATATAAATCCTTGAAAAACTTTGGGAAAACGTGCAAATGGCTTCACTCACCAATTTGTTGTTGGAAGGTAGCCAGCGCTTTAATGGCACAAATTATAACATTTGGAAACAGAGAATGTTGACCATTTTTGAATATAGGCGTCTTGATCAGCTCGTTCTCAACAAAGAACTTTGTTCTGGTGCAGCTGGCACCGATCAAGATAAATTTGATGATCGAAATCGAGAGGCTATTATGCTACTCAAGCTATCTGTGACTGATGATCAGCTACCACAGATTCCTTCTGGCAAGACAGCTGTCGAGATCTGGCAACAGTTGAAGGAATTACACGAGACATCCGACAAGAGCAGAGCCTTCTTTCTCAAAAATCAGTTGTTCTCCATCATGATGGACGAACATATCTCTTTACAGGAACATCTCAACAAGATTAAAGACATTCAAGATCAGCTCGAAGCCATTGGTCACACCATGGAGGAAGAAGATATGGTAGTCATCACTCTGAAAAGTCTACCACAATCTTATGAGCACTTCATCGAAACGCTCAACATTACCGCTACCAGTGTTGATCTGAAGTTTCCAGCATTATGCACCAAACTCATGCAGCAGGGTCGTTGGAAACAACAGTTTGGTAGTAGTGTAGCATCAGCCTTCTCAGAAAATGCTTTTGCTGCCAAATATCAGTCTTCTCAGTCCTTTCAGCAGAAAGGTTCTTCTCAGTCGTTTGATCCTGCTAGGAAGAAAAATGTGCAATGTAATTATTGTCACAAGTTTGGCCACATGAAGAAAGATTGCCGACAGAGAATTGCCTCTAAACAGAAGAAATAGGGAGGGCATCATCAGACAGCAAATGTTGCAGAACATTCCGAGCAGACAGACTCTGCCTTTTACGCCTTTATGGCTAAAAGGTCTTCAGATCATATTCCATCATCAGCCTGGTACATTGACTCTGGTGCATCACGCCATTTCTCTCACAGGCGTGACTGGTTTATTGACTTTTCACCTTTCAGTGATTCCGTGATATTTGGCGGAGGTGAAAAATACACAGTGGATGGCAGAGGTATAGTTCAAATCCAGTCTGGTGGGCGCACACTCATCTTCCTCAATGTGTACTATGTTCCTGGGATGGAAATTAATCTGCTGTCTGTCAGTCAGATTATGAGGAACTCTCCTCAGCTTGATGTAGTATTCAATGCGCACAAATGCTCTATTATAGACAGGGAGACTAGTCTTACAGTTGTTGTTGGTCTAGAAGATCATGGTTTATACAGGCTCCTTGACACTGGTGATTTTCCAGAAGTGGCTCTAGCAACTCGTATTTCTCCCATCAACACTATATGGCATCAGCGATATGGTCACCTAAACATGCCGTATCTCTCTCAGCTTTCTCGGGATGGACTTGTATCAGGGTTACCTGACATTCAGACTTAGCAGTTGGGTGTATGCGGCGCTTGTCAAGCTGGCAAACAAAATCGGTCTTCATTCACAAATGGAGAATCTTGGCGCGCATCTAAGGTACTCCAGTTAATTCATGTTGATATTTGTGGTCCTATGAATACATCTTCTATCACTGCTTGCAAATATTTTTTGCTTATTGTAGATAATTTCAGTAGAAAGATGTGGGTATATTTTCTCAAATATAAATCTGATGCATTTAGTATTTTTCAGAAGTTTAAAACCTTAGTAGAAAAAGAGTCTGGTTGTAATATCATGACTCTTAGGACAGATAACGGGGGGGGAATTTTGTTCTTCTACTTTTTCCAATTTCTGTGATACTCATGGCATAAAACGCCAGTTCACTACACCTTACACTCCTCAGCAGAACAGTGTTGTTGAACGCCGCAACCGCACGGTTGTTGAAATGGCTCGCTCCATATTACAACACAAGAATGTTCCAAACAAATTCTGGGCTGAAGCAGTCTTTACTGCTGTTTATCTTCTTAACCGATCACCCACTCAGGCTGTTAAAGGGAAGACTCCTGAAGAGGTTTGGTCTGGCCGTAAGCCGAAGATCAGTCACCTCAAAGTTTTTGGCTCAATTGCATATGTTTGGATTCCAGCCGCCAAGCGCTCTAAATTGGATTCCAAAACTCAGAAACTCATGATGACAAGGTACAGTGATCATCACAAGGCCTACCGACTAATAGATATAGCCACTGGTCGTCTTAGCTTCAGTCGAGATGTGGTATTTGATGAAGACAGGGGATTCTTTCAGTGTTCTTCTTCTGAGCAGTGTTCTAAGGATCAGCCTCACAGTGTTCTTCTTCCAGTAAGTCCACCTAATGGGAGGGATGATGCAGCATTAGTGTTTGATCATACAATGCCTGAGCTTCCTCCGGAAAATAATCCTTCTCTTGCTGCTCCTATTGTTTCTGAACCTTCTCTATCTCCTCCGGCTATTGGTTCTTCTACCTCTCGGCCAAAATGGTGGGCTAAAACCATTGGTGATCTCAGGGATGATGAACTCCTTGAAGGAAGAACTTCTAGACATAAGAGCAAACAGCAGTCTACGGTAAACTTTGCTCTTATGGCTAATCTACACAGTATCTTTGAGCCTCAAACTTACTCAGAGGCTAAGGGTATTATCTGAGTGGGAACAGGCTATGAATGCTGAATTCCAAAGTCTTCAGAAAAATCACACATGGACCCTTTCTGATCTTCCTGAAGGGAAAAAGCCCATTAGCTGCAAATGGGTATATAAAGTGAAATACAAAGCCGATGGAACTCTAGACAAGTATAAAGCTCGCCTTGTGGCTCGAGGGTTCTCACAGAAGGAAGGCATTGACTATGAGGAGACTTTTGCTCCTACAGCGAAAATGAGTACCATACGGCTTGTCCTTGCCCTAGTAGCTCAGTTCAAATGGAAAGTTCATCAGATGGATGTAAAAAGTGCTTTCCTAAATGGTGACTTACAGGAAGAAGTCTACATGACACAGCCTCCATGATTTAAGATTACCGGTCAAGAACAGAAAGTATGTAGATTAGCTAAATCTCTCTACGGATTGAAACAAGCTCCTCGGGCTTGGTACATGAAAATTGATCAGTACCTGACAAATCATGGTTTTCAGCGGAGCCCATCTGATGCAAATCTGTATATCAAGCATACTGGTGATGATATCTTGTTTGTGGTTGTCTATGTAGATGACCTTATCATTACTGGCAGCTCTGCACATTTGATCCATGGGATCAAACAAGAATTATGCAGAACCTTTGATATGACAGACTTGGGACTTCTTCACTACTGTCTGGGGATTGAAATTTGGCAGATTGAGAATCACATCTTTCTCTCTCAGTCCAAGTATGCCAAAAATCTTGTGGACAGGTTCAGAATGCAGGATTGCAAACCAGCCACAACTCCTATGGAACCCGGGCTCAAACTTTCAGCTCAGTCATCCTCTCTTCCTGTGGATGAAACTTTATTCAGGCAATTAGTGGACAGTCTCATCTATCTTACTGCCACCAGCCCAGACATCAGTTTTGCAGTAAGCTACATTTCCCGTTTCATGTCCGCTCCTAAAGCTGATCATTGGATAGCAGCAAAGCGTGTGCTACGATATGTGCGTGGCACTTCTGATTATGGACTCCTATACACTCGCAGTTCTGATCCTATACTTAATTGTTACACAGATTCGGACTGGGCTGGTTCGATTGATGATCGTAAATCTACAACTGGGTATGTGTTTAGTCTAGGATCTGGTGCTGTCACCTGGACTAGTAAGAAGCAGCAAGTCGTGGCTCTTTCCTCAACAGAAGCAGAGTATCGAGGAGCAGTTAAGGCATCCTGTGAGGCAATTTGGCTTCGACGTATGCTTGCAGATATGCATGCTTCCCAGAGAGGTCCTACTTCTTTGTTTTGTGATAATCAAGAGGTGCTGAAACTTGCCAAAAATCTCGTCTTTCATGAATGAACAAAACATGTGGAAACTCATTGTCACTACATTCGCCAGCTTGTTGAAGACGGATCCGTTCAGTTGAGATATGTTCCCACAACAGAGCAGCCTACAGATATCTTCACCAAGCCTCTTGGTCCTGATAAGTTTGTAAAATTCAGGGGGTCTATTGGTGTTGTAAATAGATTGAGCATTAAGGGAGGGTATTAGAATAATACTATTTTAGTTTAATGCTCATTCTCTTAGCTGTTGCTAATTTTATTCTTTTAGCAGATTCTTAAGATGAAACTGATTCTTTACATAGAAACTTGTTGTTTCTATCTTTGTAAATATCTCTGTATTATTATTGAGTATTTTTGCTCAATTAATTCATTAACTATTTGGAAATCCATATGCGTGTTTCACACTGTTTTAGGTATGATAACAAAGAAATGCAACATGTCAAGATGGTTGAAGTACTTTCAAGCAAAGAAAAGAAGTGTCGAAGGAAGTCTAGATGACCAAAAGGAGAAAAGAGGTATGTACATATTTGATAGATTAAGTCATGTCATCATATAGTTGCAGATAGTACGGTTGATAGTACAAGCAGTGAATAGTACCATGATCTCCAACAAAGATAAGATCGATGTTGTTGGTAACAAGTCCCTAGTTAAGAGGGAGCTTGGAAAAATCCCTAGGTAAGAGGGAGCTTGGGCATATTCCTTTTTAGAGGAATGAGTATATCTTCCCTAGTTAAGAGGGAGAGAGAGACACAACATTCTCGCCTTCATGTTGTGAAGAAAGAATGGAGGATTGGGTAAGCATCTGAGATTGATTCTGATACTCTTTGAGGATGTGGTAGGGCATCCAATAGGTAACGCTAGTTGAAGAGGAAATTCCTTGAGGATGTTTTATTCCAAGATAGGAATTGTCCTAAAAGGACATACCCTGTGAACACCAGAGTGGGGTATGTGCCTTGAGAGAAAATAATGATGGTGTCTATCAATCATTGGTCTCGCCAGCATTGTGCTCTGATCTTGTGGAGAGATGGAGCTTTTAGTCAAGGCCTTGCTATGTGACAATGTTGGTTGGTATGATGAGATGTTTTGGCATAAGCTAGGAAAGTAGCTTATGAGATGGCTTACCAATCTGACTCTTCTTATGGGAATTCTTCAATTTGAGAAATGTCCAAGTACCTTGTATGGATTATGAATTCCTCCCTAGTTAAGAGTGAGTGTCGAAATATGTAACTAGATTCAGTGTTCATAATGACAAATGTAATTATGATTTTATGTATTTGATGTAAAGAAAAAAATAAAATTATTATTGTTATTCTTGAGGCATGGGTTTCATGCTCAAGGTTATTTGATTTAGAGTTCAAGCACCCATTGAGTGCTTCTAGGGCTTGTCTTTGAGTCAACAAGTCATAAAAAGTCATTGTCAATTATGGAAAACCCTTTTGGACATGTTACATATTCTAAAGAAAATTTGTTTAAGTCAAAATTCGAGTCAAAGACCCCTCCAAGACAATTCGGCCTTTGCAAGTAACAAGTTGGCCTAGAGACAGTGACAAGTTGGCCTACAAGTTGGGACTGGAAGCCTATATAAAGAGCTCAACCTCATTTGTAAGCATACACAATCAATTTGATCTAAAGCACAAAAAATACATGAAGATCTAGCAAAGAGAGGAAAGGAAAAAAGGAAGAAGAAGTTGGATTTTTAAGCTTTGTTTTTGGACGAATCTCACACATGCGGACTGTAATTAGGGCATCTTCTCAACTACAGCAAGACCGAATTACAATCGAGTTAAGAAGCCAAGTAAAGGGTTAAAGAAGCATCGATATACAAGTTGAATTGTCGGAGAAAGAATTGTTGCCCAGGCAAAGGAGAATAGAGACCATCTTCACCATATTTCTATCACACAAGCGAGTTAGGGATGTTGCAGGAAGGTCAAGAAACATAGTTAAAAGTACAACTCTGAAATTGAGGTCGCAGAGGAAGCAAGCAGTTATTGGTAGGCTTATTTGACTATCATTGACTTTGTGGAAGAGGAGCACATCCATGAGAGGTTTGACTTGATCTTGGAGGTTTCTTGGTCAAGGGTCATAGGTCTTGGAATTTTTCATTTAAAGTTCTATAAGAAGAGCAATTCTCATGGGTTTTCCTCTCAAAAAGAGAGGTTTTGGCCTTGGCTGGTCGCTTATATCTTCTGTCCTCTTGTCTCATTGTCCTTTACTGTTTGGTAGTTGTTTGATGATAAGAATACAATAATAATCTAGTTGAAGAAGAAGCTAATCAAGATAAGTAAAAAGATATCACAAGCAGTTATCAATTTAAATGAAATCACTTAATCTAGCTACCCCTATATTTCTCAACACAACTCACTCTAAAAGTATGCACAATGGTGGACAATATGTGGGAGAAAATAATTCAATTATTTGTAATCTGTATAAATAAAAATACAAATAAAAGGATTCTATGAAAAAAAGTAATACAAAATATTGATTATTTCAAACAGAAGGTTACACATTAACCCTCTCCTATTCATCTCATGCGGCCCAACATATTGGCGAAGATGCACTTTCTAGAGGGACATGTCAGATTGTCTTTAAATTCCTTTACACTACTGGAGTTTATTATTTGTTGAATTTTTTCCATCCATCCCCGTTTAATAGTGTACACCACACTTTCCACCATTATTTAGTGTTGCCCTTCTTCTTCTACTTGGAAATTCAGTTGTAATTCCCCTTTTCAATCTCAGTACTTCATTTAATTTATGGCATAACCATTGACATAGAATGTGTTACCCACTATTTTGTGGATGATATCCCCAGGAGAAAAATATTTCTCCAAGATGGTCCACAGCGAGCAACCGACAGCCCCTTCCAACCACCATCTAGCTCATTGTGCCATTTCTCCGCCACCTGAGCCAACCATGTGGTCCCTTGCCCATCTACCATGATCATATGTTTGAAGGTGGGCCTCCCGAAACTAAAGGTATGCTTTGTCATTTGGTAATTGAGTATTGCAGCTTGCTTATCATGAACACTTCTCCACAAGGATTAATGGGGGGATTCGGCAGAAAGAATGGGTTAAGTTTGTGCCCTTGTCCCCTAGACCCATTTTGGATATTAACCTTGCATTCTAGTCCAGTGGGATCTCTTTTATTAGCCATTTGGCTTTAGGGATGGTATTTCATGGGAAACCCCAATTTTGGTTGTGTGGTCTTGCTCCCTTATCCGCTCATATTACTCTCTTTCCACTCATTACTAACCCATTCATCATTTCTCCCACCTACGTCCACATTCCTCCACTTGGTCCACATAGGGTTAACTTGCCCCTTCTCCTTGCCCACACCTTGGGTCGGGCCTTGAATGATGTCTGAAGGTTGATGCAGCGAAAAAGAAAGACAAAAGCATATTTGGCCATATTTAACAGGAAGATGTACCACAAAATGCACAACATGGTCGGGACAAACACATTTAGCACGTGGACAAAATCCAATACATGAGCTCTACCCTATCATCATGGCTATTACCTTGGTTCCTACAGGTTCTATGAGCCTCTTTCATCACATAGGAACCCATGATTGCCCCAACCCCTGGTGGGAAATGAACCACCCCTACCTTTAAAAGGGGCTATTTGCTGTTATATCTTATGCATCATGCTCTTACCCCTTTGGGTCGCGAAAAGTTAACCAAAAAAAATCATGAAAAAGCAAAATGCATATAAATGGTGGAAAAATCAAGGTCGAGGCACCTCATGTACCACAATTGCTCCCTCTTATACATTATAAACCCAAGAGTGGGTTTCCCTCTTATTAGCTACCCTTGTACCCCAGCATGTGACCCAAGGCTGCCCCTTCTCATCCCTTATTTCATTCACCTATCTATCACATGCCACCACCTTTTGAAGGATGTACCTTGAACATATTATCCCCTTTAGAAGTATAAACCACCTAATAAGATACCCGGTTAGCCCCATTTGGAGTTTAGGAGACATTAGCAAATCCTGAAGCCCATTATCGAAGGGCAAGCCATTATGAAATCCTCACTTGTGGTCCATGATTGGTTAGCTCATTTACTCAATTTCCCTAATGACTTGTTGTATTGGAAGGCTAGGGAACGCATTGGATCTTATGCAAGATTGTAGATAGTGTCCATCTTGATATTGGTCTCCTTATACGAGGTCTTCATCCTCTAGAGGGCTACATTGGCACATGTAGGGTGTGTGTTGAGAGCCATGGGTCTCCACAGTAGTAGACAACACTCCATGGACCCCTGAGGATGATGCACCTGCTTCACCTTTGCCCAGTCAACCCCACAGATGTACCATGCACTTGGCAGTTGACCCAGGACATGTAGGATGATGTAGCATCCCCTACACCACATCAAAGCCCTTGCAAACGATCTACAAGCATCCTCGACTCATTTGGAAACCCATGAGGTTATTATTGTGCCCCCACACCCATTGGGAGCACCACAGATTTATTGTTTGGAGAACAATGGACCAACCCCTTGTCCATCACTGTTGAGGGTCCTACTCTTCATTATGGCACCCATAGACCTCATTAGGCCTCTTAGAGGGCCCTACAACATGCATAAATTATTTGACCTCTTGAGAGACTTAGTCTTTCATTTGTGAACTAGTTTGGTGGTCCTATCACCAAAATTTAGATTATTAGAACAATATTTTATTTTTGGGGCTTATGTAGGCCAAGGAGGCTAATTCGAACTCCTCGTTAGTGTATAAATACAAGTGAGATGAGTTCATTTGCTCATCATCACTTTGGATTGGATCTCTTCTCTCTCTTGAGAATTTCACACTATTTCTTGGAGGATGAATTCAAGCTTTTTGGATGAGTTTTGTTGTGTGGATTTGGTTTATCTCATCTTGGAGCTTCTCTATTGTCAAATTGTGGATGGTTGCATATGTTCTATTGCATGTAAGTACATGCTTTTAATACTATTCTTGTTTTATTTTGTCATATACATTAGATTGGGATTTTCGCTATTTTTAAGGCTAATTGTTGCATGCATTTACTTCTTAAACTATGGAATTGTCTCTCTACATATAGCATCTCTCAATGTATGGGCCATGTAATTTGAATGAAATTTCCTAGGGATAATTCTATCAACGAATTCATCTTGATAAATCATAACATTTTGCACATCGAAGTATAAAAGTTGCAAGATTACTTCTCTTTGCCCTAGAAGGCTAGTGCAGTGGTCTTGAGGTCTCCTTGACTAGGAACCAAAATTCCTCACTTGTATTTATCATATACTCCATTCTCCCAAGACTAAGCCACTAATCTACCCAAAGGTGGTCACCTAAAATCAACTTATTTTCACCTTCTTCAAGGTCTAGCCAAGTCGGGTCACCTAGAGCATCATTGTCCCTGCAAGCAATCCCTCCAAAAAGTTCTATCTCCTAGCCTCTCCTGCGTTGGTGTTTCCTCAAGACCTCCTCCAAATTTCAGGCCATTTCGACATTGGAGTTGTGAGAAAAGCCAAGCCCTAGCTTCGAGACCAAACTTTGCCCTAGCATCCCCAAGGCTAGTACCTCATAGGATCAATTCAACACCTATAAGTGATTATTCTTTCTTTGGTCCTTTTTCCCAACCTTGTCCAGGCTAGGAACATCATTGGTTGCTAAAATCTTTCCTCCTAACCTAGATTGGGTCCACTAGGTCTCGTTCCTTTGAAAAGACAATTCTTCAAGAACCATCCAAGTACCAATTTCAATAAGGATTTTTGCGATTGGAAAATTCCTTCACAACTCATATCCCCTAAACCTAACCCTCAAATCCTATCATTCCTCTCCTACAGGACATTGTACCTTGCTTAGAAAGCAAGCTATATCCTTCAGCCTCTTCTAGAAAGGGAATCATTTGAGTCACTCCACATCCACTCATTGATTTATCCTTCATTAGTGACTCCATAATATACTAGGTCTCCTCTCTGTTGAAGAATCTAGGGCAAATTAGGTGTAGTGTGATTCTTCGTTACTTGATAACAATTTGTGGAGTCTTTTTACTTTTCTTCTTAGCTTAATCTTCTTCTTCTTCTTCTTCTTCTTATTAATGCATATGTGTGTACATCATCAAATTGCTACCAAAACATAAGAACAAGAACACAAGATGTTGGCCCTCTACCAGGACCAAAACCACTCTTCTCTTGAGAGGAAAACCCTTGAGTGAATTTCCCTTATTAAAGCTTCTATTGATCAACGCCAAACCCAAGACCCTTGACTAGAATATCCTCCAAGCGCAAGTAAAGTCCTCTCCTCCTTTTTGCACTTTTGTAATATCCCTCCCCTTAATAATAAATAATAAATAATACTACAAAATAATAAATAATAATATAAATAATAAATAATAATAAATAATGAATCATAAATGATATTAAAAATATATACAAGAAAATAAGTAAAAATAATAAAAATAAATAAATAACCATACTAAAGCTCTAAATAAGAATAAATAGAAATAAAACAAGAAAACTATCAAAAAGAAGAAAATAAAACAAGACAACTAAAAATCAAAAGAAAAGTAAAGAAATAAAACAAGAAAGCTAAAAATAAAAAAGAAAGTTGCATATAGATACATGGAGTGTGTACATGTGGTTTCCCATCCAATGTTTGTTCTATTTATTAGATCGTGAGGAGGATGGGAGGCATTCCATCATTCCAAGATTCTATCTTTCATTCTCTTGGGAGAATGGTGTTCTAAGACATAGGAGTCATTGGCAGTAGTATGTCGATTGAGGGCTCGGGGGTGGCCAATTGTAGTAGATCCTTGCGCGATTGAGCCTACGGTTGGGTGGAGAGTCATCCCCAAGACTTTGTTGCAGGTAGCAAAATTCAACTAGTGTTCAACTAGTGTTCCATAGGTAAGTTGTCCCTCCCTTCTCTCGTATTTTTGTAGTTCAATGTTAACTAGTTGATAAAATGCTCGTTGATTATAGATCGATTGATTAATCTAATTAATTATGTGTTGTTATTTCAGGGTTGTTACATATGGTATCACAGCAAGTTCAAATCCTTCAGGACCTTAGGGCTTTAAAATTTTAGTTAGTAACACCATATGGGTTGGGGACAAACTCAATCAACACTACATATGCCAGTGGTTCCTTTGTCTTATGTAGCTCTTGATGGATAGCTCTTGAAGAGCTATGGGACCATCTTGAGGAGGCCAAGTGCCTGATGTTCTAGGCTAGGTGCCTGTTATTGGATTGGGATGCCGAAGTCTGGAAGAGATGTAAAGGACTTCGATGCCTGGGGCTGTGCACCTTAGTAGTTGTGGAGGGACTGGACCAACCTTGCGAGATGCCCCGGGTCATTGAGTACCGGACCAGATGCCTGCCTTGGGGCAGATGAGGTCTGGGTTAGGCGCGAGCCTTGGGGCCAGCGTTGGACTAGGATACAGACCGGGTCAGACTTATGCCTAGTGCCGAAAGTGGGAAAAAGGACAGAGATTTCTCGGGGTGTTGGGGCCTTTCGATGCCCGCTAGTTATACTAGTTCAGCAGAGGGTGTTGGCAACATGAAGTAAATAAAATA
>APFE031526005.1:6100-17444 GCA_000404065.3 Pinus taeda | reverse complement strand
TCAAAAATTCTTTGCATGGGCTCATATCGAAGTTGAAGTTCTTAAACCATTCTTGTCCCCCTCTTGGGATCTCAGTTATTGCAACTATTTCCTCTGGAGACACTTCAACTTCTAACATAGCTATTTTAGAATTCAAACCGGTGAAGTTTAAAGCAAAATCCTTTGTTACCTGAGCATGGCCACCCTGCAGTTTCTTACAGAAATTCCAACAGCCGGCATCCTTGAAGGCTTTCTTCACACCCTCATCTCTTAATGCTAAGTCTAAACCTTCAGGCTCTGTTCTCTGGCATTTTCCAGACCGGTGTTCTCTCTTCTCCATCTCGCTTTTGAAATCTTTGCACTGACAGTGAATCAACAACTTCAACTGGAATGGTAATTCGATCCTTTCTTTTTTTGGCTCAGCCTCGCTTGAAACATGCTCACTTGAAAGCAGCTTCACTTGCAAACTCACATATAATCATCACACGGGCTGGTCACTTATGTACATTCACGATCATCACAAAGATCTATGCATAGTAAAACTCATTTGGATTGATACTGATGCGCATGTCTGCAAATCTATTAGTGGAGTGATGGTTAATGAGCGTTTGGGAGGTACGAAAAACTGACATGAGAGGACGGGAATGGTGACTCATTAACGGACTTGACCCTTTTAGAAATATTCGCTGCAAAACGCATGAATCTGCGATTTCGCAGCGCGTTTAGTTTTGAATTGTCATAATGCGTTGCGAAACGGCTTGATGGTGACGCTGTAAAATGGCTAAATAATAATTATGCAGCGAAACTGACCAATAAGAGACTGCGCTGCGAAATTGCGGAAAGGATCGGTGACATGGATTAGACAAGACATGTCTTGTGAAAGCATGATGGTGGAGGATGACCGATAGGATTAGAGTACGCTTTACATCAAACATCTTTAAAGCTTCAACCCTAAGTAAGAAACATAGACTAAAAACAATTTAACACCAATTTTAGGCATTGGACTTGGGCAAAGGGTTATATACAAATGTTTACAGTTCTAAGTGATAACAGAATCCATTGATCTTACAATAATTTTTTGATGGTGAGGGACAACAAGTTCTTCATACACCCCTTCTCCCCCTTTGTTTGTATATGTTTCATAATGTAATTGCTTTACCTTGTAATTGTGTAACTCTTCATTACCTCCTATCTATGTGTAACATTAGTAGGTCGCCATTGTATTTATAAATGTTTTGGGGTAACTTTACTATGGTTTATACTATTCCAAGTCTAACCTTAACAATTTATATGAACCCATGTAGATACTCTATCATGAGTTATGCTTGGAAACAAGGGTTTATATTTTCTTCATTCGAGGGATGTCATAGTAGCCTTAGTGATCATACACAATGATTTTCACATTTTACTATTAGTTGGTTATTTCCACATCGATGTGATTTGGAGGCGCTCCACTCTTACAACTATCTCTGCTCTAGCCACCACTGTGACACCTTGGAAGTTATTCTGCATGCCCACATAACCTGGTTTTTCATGCGACAGATGTCTCGGCACCTAGGTTCATTCCAGAGGCTGGTCTCCACATCATCCAGGCCCACATGATGGCATACCCAGGTACAATGGTCTTTGCATTTACTTTCCTGAAGGGACATCAACAAATTTGATGTACTGTGTTCTCATCAATGATTGCCACTATCTTATCCAAACCCTAAGTCCTTGCAAAACCTTATCTTGACCCTTAAAAGATCTGTTGTTCCTCTGCTTGGATTTTCACAAAGAAGGGATTTGGTGCTACCTTGTTGGTGACCCTCCCTATGCTTGAACCTAGTTCATTCACTGTGAAACCTCTACCCTGCATTGTTCGATCTTCTCTTGTGAACATGCTACAATTAGAGGCTATGGGGTTTATCCCGTACTCGAATTTTTCTATCCCTAGGACAACCTCACATTCTGGTTTATTGTTGTGGGGTTTCTACTGAGTTCATGGCCAGGTGTGATGTCTGCCCTTCGTGGTTGTGGAGAATAGGCCACGTTGGTCCCCTCTTCTAAGCTAAAGAGCCCATCACAGACCTGCCATCTAGAACAACATTTCGTCTTCGACTCAGGGAACACTGAACCTTCCTCCTATCTTTTTGGTCTGCAAGTATTGTTTTTTTTTCTTCCTACTAGTAATCTCACCTATTGGTTTTTATTTTGCAAGGGATGCGTCTAGGTTCGTTAGAGGAGCAGAGGAGGACTTGCAATCTATGCCTTCAGCCTCCTTCCTCATGCTACAACAATAAGTGATCGGTTAATGGAGTTTGACCTGCTAGTCTTGTTTCTACAGTCACCCTACCTTGTTATGTAATTTAACACGTTTCATGACTTCTGCCTCATAGGTTCGGTTTGCATCTAGTCCTTTATGGTGTAAACTTAGGTAATGGAACTTGTTTCCTTAACCATGGTCTCCTCCTCATGTTTCATAAACTGGTTATTCACATATTCCTATCAAAGTTTATGCTATGCTTATGTTGTAGCGGCTACAACCACCCTCCAAAATTTTTCCTTAGCTTCGTTTTGGAGCCTCCCTACCAACCTTCACAACAACATGTCTTGCTTCGTCAAGTACACAAGCTCTAATGCTTTACTTGCAGAAAGACAACCTATTGATCAAACCTTAATGCATTCCCCTCACAGGTTGTTCATTTGGACTTGGTCTAGCAGCAGGCTGAGCAGCTCCTTCAGGAATTTGTGCAAATCTGGAGGGAAACCAACCTTCCCTCCCGAAATTGCGCAATCCCAACTGGCAGCCTGTTAGGCCCCAGAATTGCGCAATTCTGTTGAGTAAGCTTCACCCAGAAAATTGTGCAATCCTTCTGAGCTAGGTTGCTCAACCCATAATTTGCACAAATCTAGGCAACAATCAACTACTCTGCCCATAAATTGCACAAATATTTTGAGCAGCCAGCCCAGCTCCCAGCCAGAAATGCACATTTTCTCCCAACAGTTGAGCAACCTCTTGCATGTGCAGATGAGTTGACCGGTTCCCTCCGAGGCCAAGAAAAACAGACTTTCATGCATGGGCTTCTTCTCTCAAGGCAGTATGCAAAGGCATCCCTTGTTTTAGGGATCTCTTTTTGGCAGTTGGAGGTTACATGCAAGGATCATTTCAGAAACCTCCCACCAAGTGTCGCTTTCCCTAGATTTGTGGCATACAAGTCACAACCTCGATTTTATCAAAATTCATCAACCGGATGTTGCAAAGCTCACTCCCCACATCAACCTTGCAACTTTGACATCCTACATCGCATCTAGGAGCTGTTGGCACATTCAGCTCAGTTGTTTTGGGGTAAGCCTGCTTTCCAAGTCATGTGCTGCATTTCTAGCGCTTTTTGTGTTTCTCTTCATATGAACATTATTTGATTGATTTTAGTGAGCGTTTGCTCTCGTTTTGATACATATTAGCTTGTACTAGCACCGTTTCAATTTTCATTAACATCTCATTGTTGTTGCATGCATGAACCGTTTTTCATGAACAATCGCCGATTCAGGGACTTGCCTCGCTCACATGCATGCTGTTCCATTTTTTGAATCTGTCATTCACTGTTTGCATGCATGATCATTCACTTATGCTTACACTCAGGATCGACATGCATCCACATTCACTTTCGCTTTCAATTGTTCGTCAACGAGTTTGGGCAACCTTAGCCTGGACTCCACCTCACCAAGACAACATTGCGCAATCCTGAGAGGGAAGGCTATGTTTTTCTCTAAGGAAATAAGCATTTTTGCCTAGTGACTGTCCTCCAGTCTTGCATTTTGCAATTCTGAGGGATAGTGATTGCTGGCCTAGAAAATTGCACAATGTAGTCACTGAACTTACAACCATTGCCAGCTAAGATTGCGCATTGTACAGTTCTAGCAGTAAACAACCAGACTAGACTGTGCATTACGCAATTCCATCAATTAATCAGCCTCCCAACAACCCAGACTATGCCTTGCACAGTCTTGGCAGGTAGTCTTCCGACCTCTCGGCGGAAATTGTGCGACCTTCATAATCATTCACACAGGGATGTTGCAAGTCAGTTCTCAAGTTCATTTTGGTTTTCGACTGACAGATTGCTTGCTATGAGTGTTTCCATGTGTTCATATACCTCTCAACAACACAGGTACAATGGTTTCCAGGAGAGCAGAGACTACAACACTATTCAGAGCACACTTGGGGATGCAGTCGATCAAGTGTCTATGAAATTGCCTACCCATGAAGACATTAAGTTGTTCGTAGACAAGGACATCAAGATATGATGATAACAACATCACAACGAGCAACATCATGAACAAAAACATACCGGATGTAATGAATGCAAGAGGAAGGTTGTTGACAACACGGAGGTGGAACAAAGTTGCAAGCTCAAGTAGATCCACTGATGATGAAAGCAACTTTGGAGACTCAGGCTATAAAGTGATGGCGTGATCACGTGAAGACAGAGAATGGAGAAAAGAAGGAGTTGCTTGTGCTAAAGCAGCAACTCAAGGAAGAACATGAGCTGCAAAAACAAGCAAATGAGTTGCAGCAAGAACAGGAACAACAGGAGGCGCAACATCCACTCATGGATGAAACCGCGCTTGTACAAGTTATAGATCCATCCCAACACCTGGCACGGAGCAGACATGGTGAGTAGTGTTGTTGATCGCATGTAAGGGATTCAACATAATGCATGTCATTGTGCACATGCATGTGATCCAACCCATTCAACACACTCACCAAGGTGAAGATAAGAAGCAAGTCTGATTGGAGTTGAGCATGTAGTTGACAGTTGATGCACATGACCACCAGCACACACTGGAATATCAACATGGACACTATGCATCAGTGTGTTGCCGGTTCGGTTGCACCAAGAATACCATGCGCATGCTAGTAGATGAGTTGGATGAAGGAGCCACACCAATGCACTCAGATGCAACGGAGGCAAGAGTTCACTTCAACAAGATGTCACCATGGGGTGCATGCACACCATCACGGACAACCAAACTTGGCATCAGATCACCATTGTCACCATCACAAGCATGTCAAAGAGTTGGTCTGACCACAATGAACCGAGTGCCAGTGATGTCTTACATGGCTTGCTCAAGCCATTTTGTCTCACATGAGCACATGTGCATTGTAATGTAACTTCGTGTCAACTGGAATTTCAAGTGTCAATAGTTGGATGTAATAGTCATAGAGTAGATGAAGAGTCATGAGGGTAGATGAACTGTCACAAAGGGGAATGTTAAGGGTCACCCCACCCTTTTCTATAAATAGAACCTCATAACTCATTGTAAAGGCTTTTGGTCAGCCAAGCTTCGATAGAAGTATCTTAGAGAAAGCTTGGACAATATTGTAACGAGCCTTGGCTTCTCCACTACGCAGAGCTAGTGCATCTCTTTGGAGGAGCAGGCGATTGTGGCTGTAATGTTCCACTATTGGAACTAGTGGTTGGACATGGATGTATTGTATGATTGGAACTAGTGGTTGGACATGGATGTATTGTATGATTGGAACTAGTGGTTGGACATGGATGTATTGTATATATTGTTGGCTTACACATGCATGTATGGAATATTTTGTATAAGTATGTATGAATCTTTTTGAAATATGTCGTTGGTTTAACCATCACTTTGGATTGCTCACTAACTTGCTTTCCAACTTGTGATGCATCTTTGCTTGTGTGTTCCCTTCCAAGCCGAGTACTATTACAGGTTTCCAAGGGGCACATTCATCTCAACCCCTGTGTGTTAGAAACTCTCATACACCTTCCTTGGCTCACTGCAACTGTCACACCCTTGCTACCAACAGAGTTATCTTACTTGCCTCTGTGCGAAATTGCGGTCAAGGCATTACCATATGACCCACAGCTGGGACTCCTACACCAAAAGGTTTGAGGTCTAATTGGGATTTCTTACTGGGAGATCCCCTTACATGTTGGCGGGTCTAGCACCGTCAACATTTTGGAGCTAGAAGGAGGGCCATATGACATGCTGAGTCCTCGCATCTATTTTGAATCTCTACATATCTATCATGACTAACTACAGAGTTACTCTTCTAGAGTGCATGTCTTATGGAAATGACTTCATTATCTCAGAAAATCTCTCGAATAACTTGTCTCATAAAACATATGATGGTGGAGGCCACATAGCCTTGGTTAGGCACGCAGTCGGTGTTGTAGGCTCATGCGAAAGACATGGATTCTTTGAAGAATACATGAGCTACGTGCTATTCGTCTACACGCTTCGAGGGCACCTAATGCACTGGTGTGCCACATTGCCCAAAAAATCTATTCATTCTCTTTCTCATCTGGTCCCAGAGATAGACCGTGCTTTTAATCACTCTAACTATAAAGCACTCAACAAAGAAATTCTGGAATTACGAAAAGCACCTAATGAATCCATTGAACAGATTTACACACGCTTTTGTAATCTTGCATACCGATTCCCCAAAGATGATATTGATTGGGAATTTCTCGATGGAAGATTTGAGTATCTTCTTCACATATCCAAACCCTGCCTCAACACACTTTGGTGATGGAGCTGCGCAATCACAGGCAGGCACAGTTGCTGTCACAAGTGAGTCTCCACCTTCACCTCATAAAACAACTCCACCACCGCAAAGTGATGTGGGAGAGCATGCACACACATCTGTTGAACTGTCACATCCTCCCACCCCACCTGCTTTTGATATCTGCACAGATTTGGCTTACAAGCTTGTTGGTTATCATGTGGATTCGTTCCCTCAACCTCCGTCCCCGTGTTCTGTTGATCCTCTCGATTGTACTGTCTTGTTCTCTTCCATTCTGGACTTCTCACCTGCTGTGAACAAGGATCAATATGTAGACGGAGTTGGTGTTATGCAACCAACATGTGCCATCATTCATGATAAGTGTGTGTAGGAATCTAAAGAAAAACTCGTGGTGAAGGATGACTCCCTTTCAGCCGCGCCTCATCCGCTTCATCCTGAGATCCCTTATGATCTTGCCACTGCTGATTTCCCCTATGAAAACCCATTTCTAGATGTTTCTACTTCTGATCGTTCATAGGACACGTCAGATGTTAGTGTATCAGCGCAGTGCAGAGAGGACACATCTTCCTCCGGAAATTCGTCCAATCTGTCATCTGTCATTTATGAAAAAACAGAGGGTGAACATATTTTCTTCTCATCTACCCCTTTGCCCGATTCATCAAATCATGAGGATGCCAATAAACATCCTAATTTTCTGATCTTGGCTGTCATGATCTCTCTACTTCTTCATCGGATCACGATCTTGATTCAATTGTTGTTAATCTATCTAAGACACTGGTCTACAATGATCTATCTATCAACGAAGTCGAAACCCTGTAGACTATCGAGGAACTTTAGCCTGCGCTGATGGTTATGTCAGGCCCTCGCTGTCCTGAGGTTGGTTTCTCTTCTGATCAGGAAATTTTTGAAACACTCAAGGCTCCTCATCACTCTCTACTTTGCATTGAAGATCAACCAAACACCCAAATTTCGCTTCCTCCACTCGAATTACACGATCCCATCACTCATGCATTGGAGGAATCTTACACAGCAAGCCCACATGCACAACATAAGTGGTCTACCTTGCTCACGTTTGCTTGCATGTCACAGTCAAGAGAATTCACACACTCAACCTTTGCATGTAGTGTAGCACAACACCATGGCAACTCCACAGACTACATGTCATGCGCTTTCACTCACCTCTGTTATGTGGTCGCTTGTAAACTCAGAGTGTGCTTGTCTTCACTATTATATCTTTCTTGTTTGCTGGTTCACATAGATGTCTTGTTCGCAAACCATGCCTTCACCAACATGGGTCAACCAATGTGCCGGTGGCTACATTGGAAGTATCACTTCACGTGAGATGGCCCATGCACTGTTAGCTGAGGAGTAGGAGTAGTGTTTGCTTTCAGTCTATTTTCTTACATGCTTGTTTGCTTACTTGCTTTGTTGGTTTGTTCGCTTGCTTGCTTGTTTGCTTACTCCCTTTCCTTTCGTGTTTGCTTCTGCTTTTGCTTTTCTTTGTTGTTTGTTTGCTTGTTTTGTTCGTAGGTTAGTTTCGCATGAAGCCATGCATGGTTGTTGAAGAAAGTTGGGTAAAGTACGAAAGGACTTGTACAACTATCAACATTTGGTTATCTGTTGTTCGCTCTCTTATGTAAGAACTTGTTGTCTTCAGTCCATGATACATCAATGGAAAATACGTACTATTCGAAGTGAACCTTGGTGAAAACACAATGCTTGCACACTCTCTAGTATCACCTACTCTAGTCAGTTGTTTTTGGGTTAATCCTTGTCAGCTCAGTCAAGTAGAGTAAGGTGAGGGGGAAAACCTTAACAGGCACGTCAGAGGTATAATAAACTACTTCTCTGCAGGAACAACCTCTTCTACTCTCAATAAGTCAGGATCCCTCTTCCGCCTCTGAAATGAATAAGTGCTATGCATAACTATGAAGATGAAAAATGAAAAAGTGAAAAAAGTTTGAAAAAATGAAAAATGAATAAGGTGAAAGAAGAGAAAGGCTTCCTACGCAGAGAGGTGATGCAAGTAACTTTGTTGGGTACTGACCAGGCTCGCTGGTAGTGGAGCCATGCTTGTGTTCCTATGTGACTCCGCGGGGAAACTGTCCAGGCCTGCTGGCAGTGGAGCAACACCATAGATGAAACTAAGACTCTGATGACTATATTGCTTTTGCACCAATATACCCCTCAACCCCAATCGAAACAACTGTGTTGCCTTGGATTGGAATGTGTGTCAATCGACCAAGAGCTTAGCGGATGTTACATCTTAGAATCAAGCTAGTGTGAAACCAAGAAAAGCTAAGAACTGAACAATACTTCCAGAGGTGTTATACTTGATTTTCATGAACAAGGTCCATTCAGAGAGATAGAGTTCTACCAGTGTGCCGCCAAGTGTTGTAGTGACTACAACCACCCTCCAAAATTTTGTCATAGCTTCGTTTTGGAGCCTCCATACCAACCTTCACATCAACATGTCTTGCTTCATTAAGTACACAAGCTCCAGTGATTTTCTTGCAGAAAGACAACCTGTCGATCAAATCTTGATGCATTCCCGTCACAGGCTGTTCATCCAGACTTGGTCCAATAGCAGGCTGAGTAGCTCCTTTAAGAATTTGCACAAATTTGTAGGGCAACAAGCCTTCCCTCCAAAAATTGCGCAATCTTGACTAGCAGCCTGTTGGGCCCTAGAATTGCACAATTTTGCTGAGCAAGCTTCACCTAGAATATTGCACAATCCTTCCTAGCTGGGCTGCTCAACCCATAATTTACACAAATCTGGGCAGCGATTAGCTACTTTACCTAGAAATTGTGCAAATCTTCTGAGCAGCCAACCCAACTCCCAGCCAGAAATGTGCATTTTCTTCCAATAGTTGAGCAACCTCTTGCATGTGCAACTGAGTTGACCAGTTCCCTCTGGGACCGAGCAAAACAGACTTGCATGCATGGGCTGCTTCTCCCAAGGCAACATGCAAAGGCATCCCTTGATTCAGGGATCTATTTTTGGAAGTTGGAGGTTACATGCAAGGATCATTTTAGAAACCTCCCACCAAGTGTCACTTTCCCTATATTTGTGGCATGTGTGTCACAACCTCGATTTGATAAAAACTCATCAACCGGACGCTGCAGAGCTCACTCCTCACATCAACCTTGTAGCTATGACATCCCACATCGCATCTAGGAGCTGTCAGCACATTCATCCCAATTGTTTTGGGGTAAGCCCACTTTCTATGTCTTGTGTTGCATTTCTGGCGCTTTTTGTGTTTCGCTTTGTATGAACGTTGTCTACTTGATTTCAATGAGTGCTTGTTGCCATTTTGATACATACTAGCTTGTACTAGCACCGTTTTAGTTTTCATTAACATCTCACTGTTGTCACATGCATGAAACTGTTTTTCACAAACGGTCGGCGATTCAACAGCTCGCCTCACTTGCATGCATGTTGTTCCATTTTCTAAATCTGTCATTCATCGTTTAAATGCACGATCATTCACTTATGCTTACACTCAACATCACCATGCATCCACATCCACTTTCGCTTTCAGTTGGCCGTCGGCGAGTCTAGGCAGCCTTAGCCCGGACTCTGCCTCACCAAGATAGCATTGCGTAATCCTGAGAGGAAAGGCTCTGTCTTCCTCTCTAAAAATGCACATTTCTACTTAGTGAGTGTCCTCTAGTCTTACATTGTGCAATTATGAGGGACAATGACTGTTGGCCCAGAAAATTATGCAATGCAGTCACTGAGCCTGCAACCATTGCCAGCTAAGATTGCGCATTGCACAATTCCAACAGTTAGCAACCAGACTGGGTTGTGCATTGCATAGTTCCAGCAATCAGTCAGCCTCCCAGCAGCCCAGACTGTGCCTTGTGCAACCTTGGCAGTCAGTCTCCCGACATCCCAATAGAAATTGCACGACCTCCACGATCAATCGCACAGGGTTGTTGCAAGTCAGTTCTCAAGTTTAATTTGGTTTTTGACTGGCAGATTTCTTGCCATTAGCATTTCCATGTCTCTAGCTATAGCAAGTGTTCATATGCCTCTTAGTAGCACATGTACAATGGTTTCCAGGAGAGCAAAGATGAAGACACCGTTCATAGTACACTTGGGGATGCAATAGATCAAGTGTCTATGAACTTGCCTACCCATGGAGACATCAAGTTGTTCGTAGACAAGGACATCAAGATATGACGACAACAACATCACAACCAACAACATCATGAACAACAGTTGAAGGCATCATACTGGATGCAAAAAATGTAAGAGGAAGGTTGTTGACAACACGGAGGCGGAACAACGTTGCAAGCTCAAGCATATCCACTGATGATGAAAGAAACTTTAGAGACTCAAGCTATGAGGTGAAGATGCGATCGCGCGAAGATAGAGAATGGAGCAAAGAAGGAGTTGCATGTGCTGAAGCAACAACTTAAGGAATAACATGAGCTGCATAGACAAGCAAATGAGTTGTAGCAAGAACAGGAACAATACGGGGTGCAACATGCACGCACGGATGAAACTGTGCCTGTAAAAGTTATAAGTCCATCCCAACAGCTGGCACAGAGTAGACATGGTGAGCAATGTTGTTGATCACATGCAAGGGATTTAGCATCATGCATGCCATTGTGTGCACGCATGTGATCCAACCCATTCAACACACTCATTAAGGCGAAGACAAGAAGCAAGTCTAACTAGAGCTGAGCATGTAGTTGACAGTTGATGCGCATGACGACCAACACACATTGGAAGATTAGCACAGACACTATCCATCAATGTGTTGCCTGTTCATATGCACCAAGAAGACCATGCGCATGCTAGCAAACAAGTTGGATGAA
>APFE031526003.1:0-28743 GCA_000404065.3 Pinus taeda | reverse complement strand
ATTTGGTCACTTAAACTATCGCTCCCTTCAAAATCTATGTAAAGAAAATATGGTGACAGGTCTTCCTATGGTATCTTGTAGAGATGGTGTTTGTTCCGTATGTGTACTTGGAAAACATCATCAGGATAGCTTTGAAAAACGTGCCTCTTGGCATGCCTCAACCCTTTTACAGCTTGTGCAAAGTGATTTATGTGGTTCACTTCCAGTTGTTTCATTGGCTACAAGTATTTTTTAACTTTCATTGATGATTTCTCCAGACGCACTTGGGTATACTTCTTAAAATTCAAGAGTGAAGTATTTGAAATTTTCTTGGCCTTTAAGGCCTTTGTTGAGAAACAATCTATACATCAAATTATTAAGCTAAGTCTGATAATGGCAGTGAATATGTTAACAAAAAATTCATCAACTTTTGCGCTAAGCATGGAATTCAAATGCAACATATTGTTCCATATACTCCACAACAAAATGGTGTAGCTGAAAGGAAGAATCACACCTTAAAGGAAATGGCTAATTGTATGCTTCAATCTAAAGGACTTAGTCTTAATTTTTGGGCAGAAGTAATTAACTGTGCAAATTACATAGTCAATTTCCTACTAAGGTTTTAAAGAATATCACTCCAGAAAAAGCGTGGAGCTCAATTAAAATATATGTAAGTCACTTTCGCGTTTTTGGAAATGAAGCATGGGCCCCTATTCCAGATGAGAAAGGTAAAAGATTTAGAACCTAAGAGTGAAAAATGTATTTTTTTTGGATATTCTAAAGATGTCAAACGATATAGACTTATTCCACTTAAGTCCAAAAATGTTATCATTAGAAGAGATGTAAAGTTTGTTAAAAATATATCGGCCTACGAGCCTAGTTCGGCAGATGTGCCACCTCTCTCTATCCCTTCTACTTCTGAAAATATTTCTTCTTCAGATGATGCCAGCAAGGATGAAAATCCTCCCCCACCTTCTTAAGATCCTCCTTCAACTCCTCAGCTTCCAAAATGGGTCCGTGCTACTCGGGATGCAACATGTGCTCTTGCAGGTGATCCTACAGATCAACGACGTAAACGTTCTTAGTTCGATAGAGCCTCTTATTTACTGGCTCAAGCTTTAGCGAGTTATGATCCTAACACCTTTGCAGAAGCTTCAATCCATCCAGATTGGGACATAGCTATGAATGAAGAATATCATTCATTATTGGCAAATGAATAAATGTGATTTTGTTCCTCTTCCAAAGGGACGAAGTCTTGTTAGATGCAAATGGGTTACAGAACCAAGTTTGGACTAGATGGAAAAGTTGATAAACATAAAGCTCATCTTGTTGCTAAGGGTTTTTCACAAGTTGAAGGCATTGACTATACTGAAACCTTCTCCCCTGTTTCCAAAATGAACTTTATCCGCCTTGTTCTTTCCCTTGCTGCCTCTTTCAAATGGGAAGTCCATCAGATGGATGTTAAATCCGCCTTTTTGCATGGGGTCTTGCATGAAGAAATCTATATGGAACAACCTCCTGGATTTATATTAACAGACTCCAACCTTATATGTTAGCTTAAGAAACCCCTTTATGGTCTCAAGCAAGCCCCTCGGGCTTGGTATGCCAAAATGGATAGCTTTCTTTTAGATACTGGCTTTTCTAGGTGTCATTATGACAATATTGTTTATACCAAGAAAGTGGGTAAGTCTCTTATAATTCTTGTTATTTATGTTGATGATCTTATCCTTACTACTAGTGATCCCAACCTTATAAGCCATGTGAAGTCTAGCCTTAAAAAGTAGTTTGAAATGACATACATAGGACACTTGCATTATTTTCTTGGTCTTCAAGTCTTGCAATCCAAGGAAGGTATTTCCCTTTCCTAGTCCAAGTATGCTCGTGATCTTCTATGCCACTTTCACATGGAAGATTGTAAGACAGACCCTTCTCCCTTTCAGTCTGGAGCCAAAATTTCAATCACTTGTACTTCCCCTGAAGTTGATGCTACCTTATATTGTCAGCTTGTAGGAAAAATTTTGTATCTGACCCATACTCATCCTGACCTTTCCTTTGCTGTTGGCCTTATTGCTCGGTTTATGTAAAACCCACATGAAAGTCATTAGAAAGTAGCTAAAATAATGCTTCATTATGTTCGAGGTACAATGCAGTTTGGGATTCATTACAGTGCAAAAGCATCTCCTCTATTGGTTGGTTTCACTGATTCCGATTGGGCTAGTGACCCTGATGATCAAAAGTTTATGGAAGGTTATGTCTTCACTCTTGTTTCTTGACCTATTACATGGGATTGCAAGAAACAAAGTGCCATTTCTCTTTCTTCAGCAGAAGCAGAGTATCGTGGTGCCATAGAAGCTAGTAAGGAAGCCCTGTGGCTTTGTCAGATCCTGTCAGAGTTTGGCTTTCAGCAACAACATCCGACTACACTTTGGTGTGATAATCAAAGTGCCATTCAAGTATGCAACGATCCAATCCAACATTAGCACAACAAACACATTGAACTACACATGCACTTCATCAAAAAGATCATTCATGACCATGTTCTTGAAGTGCAATATTGTTCAACGGATGATCAAGTTGCAGACATCTTTACAAAGGCTCTCATAGAGGTGAAGTTTACTAAAATTTGATTTATGGTTGGAGTTCAGGAAGTTGTCACTTAGGGGGGATAGGCTCTAATGCCTCCTTCCTTCTCCTATTGTGTTATATTTGTACATCCTTCAATCCTATCCCAAGTTGTTCTTAAGGGGGGTGTTAGGATATTCCGACACATAGGAAATAGTTAGGTATAACTTGGTTTAGTGTAGAGTTAAGTAAAGTGTGTTTCTTCACTATGTACATTTGTAACTTACAATCTGACGGTCACGATATGTTATAGACATGAAGTGATCCGACGGTTCATTCTCTCTTCGGTATTACCAACACTTGATTCGTGGCTTAACACCCGATTGGTCCATGATATCTATTTAAAGAGCATGGAGGGTCATTTGTAGGGGGACCATTCATGAGAGAATCTTATGTAAATTTTATTTATTTTATTAATAAATTTCCTGAAGTGGCTGCATTGGTTCAGGTTGTGGACTGTTTTAACCACGTCAAGAATACTGGTGTATTGATCTATGATCTGTTTGTGAGCGGTGTCCTTTGGTGTTCTTTCTGAGGAACTTACCCTGTAAATTTCTACAACATTGAGGACTTCCAAAAATTGAATATAGGAGTAAATAATATTCCAAAGGAGCATAGGATTTATGTCTTCATAGGTACTTTAAAGGATAAAATCTAACATGCGGTTTGCCTTTGGGAACCTGATTCATTAGAGAAGCCATTTAGGTTGGCAAGAAAAATTGAAAGTAAAATTATGGCAACAAGGAAGCCTACCACTCACAACTATAAACATGGAAGTTTTGTTGCTCCTAGCCTTCCACAAACTACAAGGTTGACACCACAACAATTGGAAGAAAAAAGAGCAAAAGCGATTTGTTATAGTTGTGATAGAAAATACACTAAAGGTCATAAGTGTGTTGAGAATAAATTATTTTACTTAGATTATGAAGAGGAGGAAGAAAAGGAACAAGAAACGTTAAAAAGAGAGGATATACAACAGGAACCAACCCCATAGAAAGAAAAAATTAATCCAACCATATCTTGTAATGCATTGGCAGGAATTACCATTCAAACTCTCAAGATAGAAGGACATATCAAGAACAAAAAATTAATAGTGTTGATTGATTCAGGTAGTACCCATAATTTTATTCATTGTAAGATAGCCAAGGAATTGAGTTGCTTCCTATATCAAGCACTAGAGTGTTAAGTGATAATTGCAAATGGAGGAACCATAAATTGCTCTGGAAAGTGCCATAATATCAAACTATCCATGGGAGAATATGTATTGAATAGTCAAATCCTTTCCATTCCAATGGGTGGTGTTGATGTTGTAATAGGAGCCAAATGTTTACAATCTTTGGGTACGGTAGATTTTAATTTTCAAGAACTTTTCTTAACTTTTTTTTGGGAAGGAAAGGAAGTTGAATTAAGGGGTATTGCAGGGAAACTAGGAAAGATAATCAACTCCAATGGCATGAAAAATCTTCCAAAGATAGAAAAACGGGGCGTAATTTAATAATTATGTTCACTAGAGGTTCAAACATCGAAATCATCTATTTCTCCACACCTCCAAAAAGTCTTGAACAATCATTCCAAGGTATTTGAGACTCCCAAATGCCTCCCACTTATTCATGATCATGATCATTCTATTCATTTGATTCCAGGAAGTGTTCCTCCAAATATCAAGCCTTACAGATATCCTTATGCCCAAAAGAGTGAAATTGAACATATGGTTGCAGAAATGTTAGAGGATGGTATAATTCAACCTAGTCAAAGTTCTTTCTCTGCTCGGTAGTATTGGTGCACAAGAAGGATGGATCATGGTGCATGTGTCTGGATTATAGGGAGCTAAACAAGCTCACTATTAAAGATAAATTTCCCATTCCTATCATTACATGGAGAAATTTACTTCACCAAGTTGGATCTTCATTCAGGATATCATCAAATAAGAATGAAAACTCGAGAAATTTTGAAAACAACATTTAGAACTCATGAGGGCTATTATGAAATTTTTGGTCATGCCTTTTGGCCTTACCAATGCACCTTCTACATTTCAAGGTTTGATGAATTCCATTTTCAAACCCTTCCTTAGAAAATTTATGCTAGTATTTTTTGATGATATACTAATCTACAACAAGTCTTGGAAGGATCATGTTCAACATGTTGATAGGGTGCTCAAACCATTGGAGGAGAAACAATTATATGCAAAAACATCCAAATGTTTCTTTGGAGTACAGAGGTGGAATATATGGGTCATATTGTATCTCATGAGGGTGTTAAGGTAGACCCTAACAAAATTAAATCCATTAAGGAATGAAAAATACCCACATCCATAAAGCAACTGCGAGGATTCATCCAATTGACAGGGTATTAACATAAGTTTGTTTAATTATGGGAGAATAGCAGCACCTCTAACAACATTACTGAAGAAAGCTACATTCTATTGCACTCCATAAGCGACTAAGGCCTTTGAACAACTTAAAGAGGCAATGTGCCAAGCACCGGTCTTAGCTATGCCAAACTTCACAAAAACCTTTATTGTGGAATATGATGCCTCAAGAAATGGAATTGGTGCTATTTTAATGCAAGAAGGAAGACAATTTCTTTTGAAAGTCATCCAATCAGAGGAAAGTATTTACACAAAGCTATTTATGAGAAGGAAATGTTGGCAATATTACATGCACTTAAGAAATGGTGACCTTACCTAATGGGAAGACACTTCAAGGTAAAAACAGATCATGATAGTCTTAAGTACTTTTTAGAACAAATATTATCTTCAAAAGAGAAGCAAAAATGGGTCACAAAGATGTTCGATTATGACTTTGAAAGAATCTACAAAAAAGGGAAGAAAGATGTTGTTGCAGATGCACTCTCAAGAAAGGATGAGGACGTGGAAGCATTGCTTTGTGCCATTTCTATTGTCCAACTAGATTGGATAACCAAAGCAAGGGATGAATGGAAGAATAATGAATATATGTGGGCACTCATTCAAAAGTTGTAGCAAGATACCAGTACATATGATACATTTAGCTGGAATAATGATTCATTATGGTACAAATATTTCTTATACCTTTGTAATAATTCCCAACTCAAACAAAATATTCTTCTAGATTTTACACCTCTCCCTTAGGAGGCACTAAGGATTTTTAAAAACTTACCACATGGTTAAGAATAATTTTTCTGGGATGGCCTTAAATATGATATTCAAAAGTTTGTGGCAAAATGTATGGTTTTCCAACAAAATAAAGTTGAGACAATTAATACCCAGGGTCTATTACAACCTTTATCCATTCGAAGTCAACGTTGGGTAGAGGTTTCAATGGTTTTTATCACAAGTTTACCCAAGTCCAAAGGAAAGAGTGTCATCATGGTGGTAGTTGATAGACTTACCAAGTATGCACACTTTTGTGCATTATCTCATCCATTTAAATCCAATATAGTTTCTACTACATTTACGGAAACAATTCAAAAGCTACATGGAAACCCAAAGATAATAGAGATCCTATTTTCACAGGAAATTTTTGGACGAAATTATTTTCTTGTGTGGGTACTCAATTAGCTCATAACTCATCTTATCATCCTCAAGTGGATGGGAAAATTGAGATAGTGAACAAATTTTTGGAAGGATATCTTTGTTGCTTTGTATATGATAATGAGACACAATGGGTCAAATGGTTACCTCTGGATGAACAGTGGTATAAGAATTCCTTCCATACTGCAGCAAAAATGACCCCATTATGGCACTTTATGGATATAATCCACTGTCCATCACATCATATTTAAGAGAAAATTCTAAGGTTCAAGCAGTGGAAGATCACATCGAGCATCAACGACAAGTTCTCCAACTATTAATAGATAACCTCACTTTGGCGCAGAACAGAATGAAACAACATGAAAATCAACATCGTAGTGAAATAAGTTTTTTTGTAGGCATCTGGGTATTTTTACGGCTACAACCATACAAGAAAATGTCCCTCAAGCAAGCTAAGAAGGATAATAAATTATCACCACAGTATTATGGTCCTTACAAGTCGTTGCAAAAGATTGGTACTATGGCATACAAATTGGAGCTTCCTGCATCTTCTCGAGTGCACCCAATTTTCCATGTTTCATACTCAAAGAAGGTTATAGGTGATAAGCTCTCAGTTCAAACAATATTTCCAAAACTTGACAAGGAAGGAAAAATCATATTGGAACCTGAAGAAGTCACGGAAACAAGAACTCGACAACTACAGAATCGATCAATTTTAGAGTATCTCATCAAGTGGAAGAACTTACCCAAAGAAGATTCCACATGGGTGGATGATAATTTTATATAGAAGCATCCAGAACTACTCAAGTATTGAGGACACCACTTTTTTGAAGGAGAGGGGAATATTAGGTCCCTATAATACTATTTTATGCCCTCGTTTTTATTTTTAGTGTAGCCCACTTATTGTTATTGTTATGCCCAAGTAGTCCCCATATTGTTATTATTGTGCCCCATAGAAGCCCACTATTGTTATTTTTGTGTCATTACATTATAATTTTTATGTCGAATCTAATTATATTGTGACCCCTTAGACTCCTACATATAGAAAGGAGGTTTTTTCATTTGAATCATCCAAGAATTGTTCATTTGTGAATGTAAAGGAGGTTCCCCCTTCGAAGAGTCTAATTTTGAAGTCATTGATCTATCTCTTCTTGTATTTTGTGAGTTGGTTACACAACATAACAAGGAAACAATTATGCAAATGCAAATACTTGAACAACCACTTGACTGGACCCCTACTAGCCATGACATGAATCTTGTTAAACATATCACAAATATGTAATCTACAGGTGTAAACAATAGATCTAAGCATATGGGTCTCATACTCATCTGAGAATCACTAAGAAGCATTGGTGCCTCAATACATTAGTAGAAGTTTCATCCATTGGGTCACAAATACATTGTCCATTCATTTACGAGTAACAAAATGATGGGATCCATACACAAGCATTGTCATAATACATATTCATAACCAACATAATAACAAGAGAAACACCAAGAAAACAACAATCATATAGTCCATAGATAAACCAATATAATACTCATGAGATAACAAGGAGAAATAACCTAATATTAATGATTCTCCAACCCGGTATGGGACTACCACATTCCACCCGAACATAAAATGGCTTAGCCAGATCTCTCTTCAGCCATTCACCCCCATGCCATATTACAAGCATGAATGTGGGATCTCATAAAACACATCAATCAAAACCATCCAGGGATTCCAGAGGCCAAACCAACTCAACCCATCAAACAATGATTCCACCTCACAGTCGGACATCAAAAAACCATCATCAGATTGGTCTCTATCTAAGCCTTCCAGGGCTCCAGAGCATCTGTTCCAACCAAGGCTTCCAGAACTAGTAACTCAACCCACATATTATCCAGGATTCCAGAGCGTTTGTCCAACCATGGCTTCCAATACTTGTAACTCAACCCAGCAAGGGCTTCCAGAGCGTTTTTCCAACCAAGGCTTCTAAGACTAGTAACTCAACCAAAGCTATTACAGGGCTTCTATAGCCTTTGTCCAACCAAGGCTTCCAGGAACTAGTAACTCAACCCAAGCTAAATGAAACATGAGAACCAACTAGAAAAACAAATAAATGAAACCACACCACCATGGCTATCCAGGAAATGCCAAGGCTAGGAAAATCCACTATCAATCGAGGCAATCCTCCATGACAGTGACATATCATGACCAATAAACCACATGCATATGCCATGCATGCTGAAACTAGTGAGGAAAACATACATGCAACTTGGTACTTGTAAGCAAAACCCATTATAGCTGCTAATATCGATTCCCTCTTGCACTTTCCTGCTCTTCCTTTGCCTTCTTGCTCCAAAACTCCAAGTATGCCAAACCCTCCAAGAGTGCTCCAAGAAAACTCTTAAGTGTCCAAGAGTACGAGAGAGAGAGAGAAATAATAGAGAGAGAGATCCAAAACTAAACTAACAAAAGGTTACCAGTTGATCCTCAGGATCCTTTTTATTAATGAGGCCTCTATTTTCTTAATTTTCCATTACTTTCTTTCAGTTTCCTCCTCACATGCAACTTGTGACCTTTCACCTTCCTTTTCTCCTAATTTCCTTTATTTTCATAAATAAAATGCCAATAAACACCTCATGCCTTTCTAAAGCCTTAACATTACCTTTGCCAATTTCCTTTAGCCATAATAAACCAAATGAGCTCCCAATAGGATGTTTTTCCCACCATTAAGCTTGGAATACATGTCCCATGACCGTGGTCTTATATATTTTTACATGAATTTTTAACCAAGGCTGTTATAAAACCATCCCCCTTGGGCGAACATCTTCCTCGGTGTTCAATGACACCTATAACCAACAAGAACTCTAGAAACAATACATACTACCCATGGATCTTTATAACTCATCTCGTTGCAGTATTTACAATTGCCATCTGCTAAAACATGACAAACATACCATTTATTGGAGCTTTATAACACAACTCATTAAGATATTTACAATAACCACATATACACGTACACATTTGCTTGAACCAACAAATAATCATATTGTCTATGGAGCTTTATAAATCTAGCTCGATACAATATTTACAATAATACACATGTATAAACATATGCACATTTCTAAAACAATAAATAAAAGGATACGATGCCCATATCAATCAATAAGGGAACCCATAAGCTCACACCTCCACCCTCAAAAGGTAGTACCAAGATTCACCTCCTTCCTAGGAAGTCCAGAACCCACTGTCAAAGTCAGAGATGCATCCAATATCCAGCATTACAATCCTGCACCACATGTACTATCAGTGAACATGAGTTACTGATTCATTGTCCCTCAACACACTCCTATGTGCATCTGGTTTCATCTGGTAATGTTAATTACCAAAAAAATCCATTCCTCGACCTTCCCTTCTCTGCTACACAGTCCCTCACAGAATTCCGTCATCCCCTTCCGTGCAGTCACACACCTTCCAAGTTCCGCTGGCACCCCTATCCATCATACCAGTCATAACATGCTCATGGAGATCAATGGACACTATTGGGTATCAATGTCCCACAATGGCCCTGCTCTCCAGTGTCTCTCCGCATCCATGCTTATGCTAGCATGTCGTACATCACGTTGTTTTCATTTTGCTGATGTATCTCTTAGCGTTAGCTTGTCCATAACATAAACATAGACATAGTATAATAACATAATATCAATTCATATCCACATGACACTGACCTCAGATATCTGTCAGGCTACTCTTCCCAGTTGATTCCTCGTGAACTAGGAATCTCTTCATGCCATTCACCTGCATAAGCAATCATTCCTCAACAAGAACGATTCCTGATGACTCTATGAGAAAGTGACATAAATACATAGATACATACATATATATAACATTAACATAGAGAAATCATGATCCTCTCATATAATAACATACATACACACATATATACATATAAATATTATCATTAAACAACCATGATCCTTGACGACCCCGTCAAACATTACACACACACATAAACATCAACATAATCATGATCATAACATAATTACCAGATAGCATAGGGTTAAGGTTAAGATAACTCCCTTTATCTGTGCACACCATGCACAATATTGAGAGAAATCATCCCCAACATAGCCAAGGCATCTGATGCCCGAGATCCATTTACTTCACCTTTCCTGTTACCTTTATCATGACTGTACTGCAACTTACATTCAACTTTCTTACTCATGCACTGAACTTCATTTAGGTCTTACCTTACATGTCATGTATCAAAAAGCTCTCCCTGAGCCCATTAACTTCCTCCTTCCCCAACCAATTCCCAAGACTCTCAAAACAATAAAGGCAAGACCGATAAGAAAACAAGAGGAAAACCAACAACAATATGACATGATAAACAAAGTGGCATGGCCATGCACAAGACGCAAAAAAACACAATAAAGCACAACAAGTCACCAAAACACCAAAAGCAAAAGATTGACAACGTATGCCATGAATCAATCCCCATGGTCCCTAGTGATTCCAAAGGAAAGCTCAACTTGAGCCTTCTTTAGAATTTCATGATCCCTTGCATTATACTGCCATCAACACATAACTGCCAGTGCTTAAATAAACATAACAATACACTATTTACCTTATCTTGCTGTGCCAAGCATGTTGCTTGCAACTGAACACATCCATGCCATCTCTCAAGGGACTCCAATTCCCTTGTCAAATCTGCCTGTAACTAGAGACTAGCTAATATACTTGTCAAATACAAGTTCATGAATATAACACATATCCACATCATTTCAAACAAGATTAGGGTTAAGAATAATTCTTGTATGAAAAACACTCATTCGTTTGGAATTAGGGTTTCCAAACATAGCCAAAGGAATTCTTTCCTTGTTACGTCACCCAGCTATTAGTTATATAAACACATCAACTATTACCTCGTCATGCTAATACCAAGCATGTTTCCTGCACTATTTACACATGTCAAACACATGTTTCAAATATCAAGACAACCATATCTATCAATTTGAAATCAACCATTACCAAGACTAGCAATCATGTCATAATTCATAGTCAACTCATTGTCATTAGACATAATAATACAACTGTCACCTATTACACTCAATTACATGTAAGCTATCTCAACACATATGCATTAGTACAATTATGTCATAATTCATAGTCAACTCATTGTCATTAGAGATAATAATACAACTGTCACCTATTACACTCAATTACATGTAAGCTATCTCAACACATATGCATTAGTACAACCATCTTAAAACAAGATCATTTCTTCATGCAATCTCACATACCCATACTCATATCATGAAATTAATCAAACATTCACCAACATATAAACAACATAATAGAAACCAACACTCCACCACAAAATAGACGACATAATCAAACATTCAAGCACAAATTAGATGACATAAGCAAGATCATATCTTAATGTATCTCATGGGAGGCTATCTTGTTTGCACAATCAATATAGCTAGCACAATATAACTTCACAACGCATCAACTCAACCATAAATAAGGTCATGATATCCATAATAGTAACTATCTAACATGTTCACATCATAATCTCATAAACAATTATCATTCATGAATAGAAATCACATACGAAACACCATCAATATAGATTAGTATCACATAATATCACAACATATTAACTCATACCTGAAGGTCATAATCCTAACCATTTGCATAGACCATTCCAAATTAGCATGATACATATAACATCGAGATCTTAATGCAATAACCCTAATCATCAAGTTACTATCATATAACAACAACAACTTAACCTATAACATACTCATCAACAACATATAACATAATCATCAAGTTATCTAACATAAAACAACAATAGCAATGCATATAACCACGAGCTACTATCATTCGTGACTATCCGATACATGTGCATATGACTACACTAATCAACTAACATCTATCGTGAATGTAACCACAACATAAATAGAATGAAAAGCATACACATAACCATAATGCATATAATAATCCTTAACTTGCATGTCAAACATACAATACCTTTATGATGATTTGTTAGTACCCAAAAGTCTAATTCTGTAGCCTCATTCTGATGATTTGCATCTCTTGCTCTATCTCAGCCAACACATTAGCATCATAACATACCAATATCATCATGATGACCTAATTGCATAAAATTACCTCACAATGCATGTTTGACCTACCATACATGCATAACCATAACCATGAAAATGCATGCATAAAAACATATGGACACTAACATGCATAACAATTCCATATACAACCATACACTCATGACGACACATTCCACAACAACACCATCAACCTTCACATGGCGACATCACTACAAACATGGTCAACACCATGCAAATGAAATAAGCACATGGACTATAAGCATAAGGAACACAAATGCAATCAACATGAATGCATGATCAACACACAACCCTCTGAACTGTACATGCACTGAGTTAACTGATGTATTCTTCAGTTGCATTATGAGTTAATAATTAGTGAATTAATTAATAACTAATTCACACAACTCATCACTTAGTCTATTTGCCAGTTAGACTAAATACAACTAGTTCAACCAAGTCAAACTGAACACAACTCCAATCAACTCCACCTCCAACTCCACTAAACTCAACCAGTTGAGTTCTAACTGAAGTCCTGCATGCAATAGCTCAGTCAACCCATAGGTAACCACGTGATTCCTTCTGTCAGCTGCATGTGCCACATCTGTAGCTCCAACTGAGGTGCTCCAAGAAACTGACCAATCGGGGTAAAAATGTGACGAGAGGCTACTATGATTGGATTCAACCACCTAGGTAACCTTAAGGAAATGGAATCGATGAAAACACTTCATGCATACCTCCCACATAAGCTATAGAACCGCTAAGAACCATCCCAACATTACTGGTAACCAGCGCCTAGGTCCCACCGAGGTTTTAGACCACTTGGCCTCTGGACGCTCCCATGCTATGGGCCTAACAACCTCCAGGAGGCTCTAGACACTCTCATGACAATGCCTTCTAGCGTCCAGGGACTATTTTTCTTAATGTTGTGCCAACGTCCTCGGGATTTGAGCCACTTTTTTCAGGCCCAGAGCCCAGGTCACTAGCAAGAATTGATGACACCTTCAGAAAATAAAGATAACAAGGAAACAATGATGCAAATACAAATACTTGAACAAGCCCTTGACTAGGCCCCTACTAGCCATGACATGCATTTTGTCAAACATATCACAAATATGTAATGTACAAATGCAAACAATAGATCTAAGCATAGGGGTCTCATACTCATATGAGAATCACTAAGAAGCATTGATGCCTCAACACATTAGCTGCAGTTTCATCCATTAGGTCATAGATACATTGTTCATTCATTTACGCGTAAAAACATGACAGGGGCCATACATAGGCCCTGCCATAATACATATTCATAACAAACATTATAATAACAACAGAAATACCAAGGAAACAATAGCCATATAATCTACATATAAACTAGTATAATAGTCATGAGATAACAAAGACAAATAACCTCATATTAATGATGTTGTAGAGTTCCATAACTGTTTTGTTTTGACACCCTTTTTCCTCCATTTTCCTCTTTCATCATTGCTATCAACTCAATAAAAGAAGTACAATCATAGATTTTGATAAGGTAAAAACTCTCATATGTCTTATTTTTCATATTCATTAATGTACCTTATTATTATGTTAAAGATTGCATAAACTACAAAATTAACATGATTTTGCATCCATGTTACAAATCTGCAGTGATATCCATGGTTTGCGGGGTTCTGGTGTGCCAACGAAGCAAGGAAGCACATGGGTGGTTGAGGATCGATCCCCTCAGGGATCTCCTCCTATTCGCTCGAGCCAATTCTCTGAAGGAATCATACGTTGGCAGAATCAAAGGCACGGGTCAAACATGTAGCAACAGAACTCTGAATGCATCATGTTTCTTCGATTTTCTTTCGAAATAGAAAATCGTCGAGATAATGCATTTATTGTATAAGTTTCGAATTTGAATAAGGATTGATTAAAATACTGTAGGCGTAGAAGTCTCAAACTGTTGAGCACACATTTTATATACAAATATGTATCCTCTGTAAAGGATAACAAGGAAGTAATAGTTAAACTCTGAAGAAATTGTGGGAAACATACCTTTGTTCTCATATTGAATTAAAGTTACATTTCTGTTATTCGATGTGTATTTGAGCATGATTTACACCTACTGTATGTGGAGGGCCCTTGTAGACAATTGAGGTTAAGTTTATTTCATTTTATCGCTTTCCGTTATCGCATTGTCATTTTGTTCTAGCTTAGTTTCCTTAATTCACTATTTTATCATTTCATTTTAACTCAGTTAAATCTTGTTATTTCGTTTGCATGTGAATTTCTTTGCAGTCATTTAATGGTTTAGTTTCTTCAATGTTTTTCACTTAATTACAGTCAGTGTTAAAGATTGTTTTCATACTTTTAGAATCAGAACTTGTATACTCTATAATCAGCATTAGAAGATTACCTTCATGCTTTTTAAATCAGAATTTGTATATACATTGGAGACATCTTTTAAAGGATTGCTTTCTTGATCTTAGAATCATTTGAATCTCAATACTCTGCTTTATTGCAAGAAGGTCTTTAAGATAGGTTCATATTTTTAGAATGATTAACATAAGATGTTTTAGAAAAGACTGACTCATAGATCTCTTTTGTTTTAACATAATTGATTGAAAACTAGTCATAGGAATGATACTCAATATAGATGTGACCCGATAGATTAGTCTAACAATCGCTTCACTTCCACTCATTAATTTGTAGAAATCTAATGCTTACAAATAGGAACCTAGAGAACAACAAAAATCCCCAAAACAAATATAACCATCATCTTACAAATTAAAAGAAATGCTTCTAGCATATATAGTGCACTTTCACTTCATAAGTTTACCAACTCCGGTCAATAATTTATGCTTGCAATTTAAGAACATTAAATTGACCAAACATTTTGGCATCGTTGCCGGGGAAGTGTAAATAGAAGCCTTAAAAAAATAAAAATAAAATAAAAACATGATATGCATAAGGAAAGAGACTCTAGAGGTACGTTTATAGGTCGAGGAAGAAGTCTAATTCCCACATCATCACTCACTCCACCACCACCACGTAGTGCCACACCACTCACACAAACTCGAATTCCATCCATAGCAGGCCAATATAGACTTCCTGGAGTCTTGAGATCTGAAATCCAACCTAAAGATTCACCAACTTCATCAACAAAAGATGTAATTAAAGTAGATCCTACATCCCCAACAACAAGAATAATTTTCCTATCTTCAACTAGAGAACAACTTCTAGCTCAAGAGTTGGAAGTTCCTATTGAATAAGAGGAAGAAGAAACCTACTTCAAACCATTGATAGAGGAACCAGAAGAACTAGAAGAAAAGCTAGATAATCCTGTTGTAGAACTGGATATTTATTCTAAGGAATGCATCATGGCTGAAGAGGGAGAAGGAGAAGTACACAATGTCAATGGTGAAAAACATAGGATTAGAGAAGGAGGAGGAGAAAATAGAGGAGGTGGAAGAGGTGGTGGTAGAGGTAGAGGAAGAGGAGATCCAAAACCTTTTGGATTCCCTATCCTTGATGAGGATACAACATTAACAATGAAAAACATCTTGCCTTCTATTCTCCCCAATTTTCAGGGAATAATAAGTGAATACCCAGAGACATTTCTCTTTGAATTTGAAGTATTATGTAGATCATATGATTATCTACATGATGCTCAGAAACTAAAATTTTACCCCACCACCTTAAAGGATTCAACATTAAAATGGTTTATGAGTTTAGGAATGAATTCTATAAGGACATGGGGACAAATCAAAGAAGCATTCTTGGAGAAATACATGGATTATTGTATGCCTCATATCATTAAAGATTTAGTCTTTAAAAGGGTACAAAAAGAAGATGAAAATCTTGAAGATTTTTTCGAAAGATTTGTTTATAATATCAAAAGGGAAAAAATGAATAATATGGATGAGGAAACTTTGAAAGCTCTATTACTAAAATCCATTAAATATGAGTGGGTTGATCTTCTCAATCTAATGGGAAAAGGTGATATTTCTCAGTGACCATTTGCTGATATTTGTGATCTATGTGTACATATTTCAAGAGGTAAAGCAAGAAGAGGGAAAAGTCCAAGGGATCCTATTTTATCAAGAGTAAATAAATTTGCAGTCGGGATAATAAGTAGGGTAGAATTAGGTAGTTTTCTTGATAATTTTAAGGCAGATATTTTAGGGAGTCTCAATGAGAAAATTGATACCCTTAAAATATAGAACAAGCAGAAAGTAGAAAATGTTGCATTATCCATGTTTTGTCCTAGGTGTAGAAAGAAACATGCTCTGAGAGAATGTCCTTTTGATTTAAAAAGCATAGAAACCTATGCTATATGTGCACAAAATCACGATATAAAAGAATGTCCCTTTATACCAGGTCTTAAGGCTGTGTTCAGTGAAGAAGGAATACCAAATCAAGTAGACCCTCTTTACTCTATTACCAAAAGACCATGGCAAAATCCCCAAACAAATCAAACTCAAGGCTTTAATCCTCAACAATTTGCACAATCTTCACAAAATAACTGGAGTCCACCTATGCCATGGCAACCTTGGGCTAAACCACAATCTTGGAATCAAGGATGGCAAAATCCTTATGGAAGATATTCTCAATATCAACAATATCCACCACCTTATCCAATTTTTCCACCACAATACTTCCCTCAACCCAACCAGTTACCTCAAACTAAAGCTCAAAATGCAAATTCGTAACTTTATTTGCCATTTCCACACCCCAAATCAATTACCCATTCAAACACTCCCAACTCCAAACAATAAAAATTGACAACCTGTTTACAACTTATGAGGACATAATCCTCAAACTTATATGATAACTCCATTAGATCTAAATAATGCTCAACTAAGGTCTGGTAGAGTATTAGAATGGAAGAAACCATCTGTTGTTATTCAAGAAATAGAAAATAATTCCCAAAAGATAATAATGACTCTGAAGGAGATATTTCCCTTCCTCAGAAAGATATTGAAACAAAAAAAAATCCTATACATTCTAATAATACTCCTATTATAGAACAACCTTCAGTATCTGTGTCAAGACCACCTTTTCCTGAAAGGTTGAAAATCGATAAAGGAGTGGAGAAACAAATCATATTGCCTGATTATGATATATCTATATGAATTGAAAAATGTCTGTATAAAAATTCCTTTATTACAAGCAATAAAGGAAATACTGATTTTTGCAAAAACAATTGAGGAATTGAGTACTTAAGGACCAAGAAGAAAAATAAAAGAAATAAAAAGAATTCAACTAGTTGGGAGAATTGCAGATATCATGATGGGGAAGACAACAATTCAAAAATATTTAGATCCAGGAAGCCCCATTGTGAAAACAAACATCAATGGAACTGAAATACAAAACACACTGATTTATATAAGAGAAGCCATAAACATAATGAGCAAACAAACTATGGATAAATTGAAGCTTCCTAATCTTCAATACACACCAACATTGTTACAATTAGCATATAGGTCTGTAATTAAACCTGATGGTGTGTTAGAGGATATATATGTATCCTTAGATTCTTGGGAATATCCTGTTGATTTCATGATTTTAATACCCAAGAATAATTTAGGAGGATATCCATTAATTTTAGGAAGGCCATTGTTAGCTACAACCGATGCTTTTATCAGTTGTAGATTAGGAGACATGTTTATCTTAGATGGAAGCTTGACAAACAAATTTACATTGTACCCATCTACAAAAACAATGATAGAAGTACAAAATGAAGAATGGATAGATGATGTTAATGATATACAACCAGTTTTCACTAGTGCACAAATAAATGAAGAGGATCAAGCTTTAAATTCAATAGAAAATAATGAACCCTCTTTATATTGTGACAATAATCAGGATTTTCAAGAACAATGTAATATTGAATATCTGTCATCTAGACAAATGTCTTTAAATTCTATGGAAGAATTTGGAAACTCTTCAATAGAATTTTTTCTAGGGAAAATGTTGAACATCAATGAAAACCTGGAAGAATTAAAGAAAAAGAAACTGGTAGAAATATTGCAAAAACACTCTTTTGCATATGCATGGGAATATACTGATATGAAGAGAATTAATCCTAAAACTAAAACTTGCATGCATCATATTTATATCGAAGAAAATGCTGGACTAGTTCGACAACCATAAAGAAGAATGAATCCAAACTTAATGGAAATTGTTAAAAAGGAATTGCAAAAACTGTTAAATGTAAATTTCATTTATCTAATATCAGACAGTCAATGGGTTTCAGACCTAGTAATCGTTCCTAAAAAAATGGAAAATGGAGAGTATGCATTGATTATAGGGAATTGAATAAAGCTACCTTGAAAGATCATTTTCCACTTCATTTCATAGATCAAGTTTTAGATACATTAGCGGGGAAAAAATATTTCTTATTCTTGGATGGTTTTAGTGGGTATAATCAAATTCAGGTAGCACCTGAAGATCAAGAAAAAACCACATTCACCTTTCCATGGAGGACTTATGCTTACAGAGTACTTCCTTTTGGATTATGAAATGCCCCAACAACATTCCAAAGAGCAGTACTAGGATTTTTCTCCGATCTTATTCATGATTGTGTAGAAGTGTATATGGATGATTTTATAGTTTATGGAAATTCTTTTGAAGAAGTACTTGAAAATTTAGCAAAAGTTCTCATAAGATGCAAGAAGCAAATCTTTCATTAAGTCATGAGAAACGTTTTATGATGTTTAATGAGGGAATTGTTTTAGGTCATCAGATTTCAGGAAATGGAATTAAGGTAGACTCATCTAAGGTAGAAATTATTTCTGAATTATCGGTTCTAAGTTATCAATGAGATGTTAGGAGTTTTCTTGGGTTTAATGGATATTATAGAAGATTCATAGAAAAATTCACAAAGATTGAATCTCCACTCTTCAAAATACTTACTAAAGACTGTGAATTCAGTTGGAACTCTGATTGTCAAAAGGCCTTTGGAACTTTGAAAAAGAAGATCTCTGAAGCACCTATCTTAAAAGGACATAATTGGAAATTCCTTTTCATATATCAACTAATGCTTCAGACACAACTCTAGGAGCTGTGTTAGGAAAAAAAAATATCTCACTCCTTATGCCATTTATTATACTAGTAAAAATTTAACTCCTGCGGAGCTAAATTATATTGTAACTGAAAAGGAGTTTTTAGATGTCATTCACGCCATTAATAAATTCAGAAATTACATCACTGGCTATGAAACTTTCATTCATACAGACCATTCTGCCATTAGATATTTAATGAACAAACTAGTTAGTAATAGTAGAGTAACAAGATGGCTATTACTGTTACAAGAATTTAATATCACCATTCTGGACCGACCTGGAAAAAAACACAATTGCTAACTTTTTATCTAGAATTCAAAATGATAACAATGATACACCTATAGAGGATAAATTTATTGATGAATATCTTTTTGCAGTATCTGCTAAATCACCTTGGTTTGCAGATATTGCTAATTATTTGGTTACAAAGAAGTTACCCTCCTATTTGTTTCCTAGAGAAAAGAGAAGAATAATCTAAACAAGTGCATCTTATTCATGGATATATGAAGTATTATACAAGACATGACTAGGTCTCATCATCCAAAGGTGTGTAACAGAAGATGAAATACTTGAGATACATAAAGCATGCCACGATGAACTATATGGAGGTCATTTTGCTGATAAAAGAACTACTTATAAAATCCTTCTCTTAGGATATTATTGGCCTTCCCTTTTTAAGGATGCCAAGGAATATGTTAAGAGGTGTGATAACTATTAAAGAATGGGGAAACCTATTCCTTCAAATGAAATTCCATTGCAACCTCAGGTTATCATTGAAACTTTTGAAAAATGGGCTTTATATTTTGTTGGACCAATTAATCCATATTCAAAACAATTTTTTTTTTGTTGTATGCACTGATTATGTTACTAAATGGGTAGAAGCTAAAGCACTTTCTTTTGCTACTGAAAATGTTGTAGTTTCATTTCTTTTTGAGGATATTTTTACTCATTTTTGTGTCCCAAGAGAAATTGTAACAAATCAAGGAAAGAAATTTACATTTAGAGTAGTGCAAAAGATAGTGGAAGAATATAAAATTGAGCATCAGAAATCTACTCCATACCATCCACAAGAAAATGGACAAGTAGAGTCTACCAACAAAGTGATTGAAGCAATCCTCACCAAGACAGTTCACTTGCACAGAAGGGATTGGGCATAAAAGATTCCAAAAGCTTTATGGGCCTACCGTACCACATGGAGAAGCACTATAGGACATACTCCTTATGAACTTGTTTATGGGAAGCAAGTCCTATTTCCAATTGAGTTCCAGGTTCAGACCTATAAGATAGTAGTCAAGTTGGGACTTGACTTTTTAGAAGCACAAAAGCAAAGAATGGGACAACTCAATGAGCTTGATGAAATAAGGAAAGATGCTATCCAGAAGACTAGTTTAGTCCAACAATAGAGATCCAGATGGCATGATAAATACATCAAAGAAAGAAAATTTTAGCCAAGAGACTGGGCATTACTTTTTGATTCAAAGTTCAAAAATTTCCAAGGAAAGTTTCAAACTTACTGGGCCTTATGAGATTGAAACTGTTTTTGATAATGGAGTAGTCAGAATTAGGACTATTGATGAAGAAAAGTTCTTCTCTTAGTGAATGGACATCAACTCAGGATCTATCATAAGCCAATGACAAAGGAGGAATTTGTAAATATTTTTCAGAACAAACTGATTTGAGTGCCAAGAAAATTAATCTCTACTCCTTAAAATAACTTCCTTTCAATAAAAAAAAACTAAAAACAAAAAAAAAATAATAAAAAATAAATAAAAATAAAAAAATAAATATGTATAAACATGAAAACCAACGATTGTTGGCATGTTTATACAAAAAATTCAAGGTGAAAACCAAGAATTCTTGGCATCTTAATTTTTCTTTGTATCCCATTTTCTAGAATTCCATTTTTCTTGCATCCCTTTCTTTAAAAAATAAAATAAAATGGCTATAGAATTGTTGATTTTCTGTAGCTCTGACAAATTTCTGTTGCCAAATTGGCAGAAACTTCTGATGATACAATTAAAGGAATGATTGACTCCCTCCATTGCAAAGCACCTGAAGACAACATTAAAAGGGAAACTAAAGGCTAGCAAGAAAACAATTCAAAGGTATGCAACTCTTTAATTTTATAATAAGGATCAAAACATTACATATATGAAATATATAGACATGGTACTACCAAAAATCAAAATCATTATTGCTAAGAGTTGATAGTATCATGTCAAATCGAGTATAATTCGCCATTCACTCCCCGTCATCAAAACTCATATCCCGACCCGCATCTCGATCCATTGATTTGATCGCTCAAATCATAAACATAAATGCTCTTAATGGTTCGATTCTACCACATTCCCTTATACCCTCACTACCTATGATCTCATTATTCCATCACTCACACCCTCATCCTTTCCGCTCTAAAAACCATATCAAGCCGTCCTACCCTATCAAATAAACAATTTTTTGAAACGAAGCTTCTCAGCCATGGGAGTGATAGTCAGAACAGAGCCAACATGGAAGAAAGTTTTGGAGGGGTATCCATAGATAAAAGAATTGTTGGAGAGGGCGCAATGGCTATAATTTATAGAGAAATTCAATGGCTTCCATAAAGAAGTGACCAAATCCTTCGCCAGGGCTTTTGATGGATTCGAAGTGGAGATAGGAGACATCAAATTCATAGTGTCAGACTCGTTTATATTTGAAGCTATTGGATTGTCGCGGATTGGAGAAAAATGGTTCAAAAATAGAGGTATTGAAAGAGAAGTCTGGAAGGTTTTCCTGAAGAAACCAAGCATGGACATCACCATTTTCAAAAAGGGTAGCGCAAGCATGACATTGAAAAGTAAGTGGAGGAATTTACTTTTAATAAACCAATTTTTTTTTACCCGCAAAGGAGGATTTGGATGTATGTTTTTCTATCATATTCGGATGCTAATGAATTTTCTTGAAGAAAATGCGATAAACCTTCCATATTTCTTGCTGAATATTCTAAAAATGATGTCAGGTAATGTTCAAAGGAGAATTCAGTCCATAGATAATACAATGCATCACCATGGTCTAGTCAAAATACTTATTGAATTTCATCTCCAAAACACATGTGATAATTGGGAATGATTTTAGTAAGGAATCACTTTTAGGAGGATACTCATGAGCAACCAAATAGAAGTAGATTTAAGAGGGGAAGGAAAAGAAAATTGATAGAACACCTTCATGCTTTTTAAATCAGAATTTGTATATACTTTGTAAACATCTTTTAAAGGATCGTTTTCTTGCTCTTAGTATCATTTGAATCTCAATACTCTGTTTTATTGCAGCAAGGTGCTTAGAATAGGTTCATAATTTTAGAATGATTAACATAAGATGTTTTAGAAAATATTAACTCTTAGATATCTTTTGTTATAACATAATTTATTGAAAACTAGTCATAGGAATGATACTCAATATAGATATGACCTGGTAGATTACTCTAACAATTGCTTCACTTCCACTCATTAATTTGTAGAAATCTAATGCTTGCAAATAGGAACCTAGATAACAATGAAAATCCCCAAAACAAATATAACCATCATCTTACAAATTAAAAGAAAGGCTTCTAGCATATATAGTGCACTTGCACTTCATAAGTTTACCAACTTCGGTCGATAATCTATGCTTGCAATTTAAGAACATTAAATTAACCAAATAGATGCAAAAACAAACCTGGTATGGGACTACCACATTCCACATGACCATAGAATGTTTGAGCCAAATCTATCTTCAACCATTCACCCCAATCTCATATTCCAAGCATGAATGTGGCATCTCATAAAACACATCAATAAAAACCATCCATGGCTTCTAGATGCCAAACCACCTCAAACCATCAAACAATGATTCCGCCTCATGGTTGGACATTACATAACCATCATCATATTGGTCTCTACCCAAGCCTTCCAAGGCTCTAGAGCGTTTTTCCCAACCAAGGCTTCTAGGACTAGTAACTCAACCCACAACTTATTCAAGCTTCCAGAGCGTTTGTTGAACTAGGGCTTCTAGGACTAGTAACTCAACCCAGTAAGGGCTTCCAGAGCATTTGTCGAACCAAGGCTTCTAGGACTAGTAACTCAACCCAATATGTTACAGGTATTCTAGAGCTTTTTTCCAACCAGGGCTTCCAGGAGCTAGTAACTCAACCCAAGCTAAAGGAAACATGAGAACCAACTATAAAAACAAAGAAATGGACCCATAACACCATGGTTATCTAGGAAATGGAAAGGCTAAGCAAATCCACTGTCAATCCAGGAAATCCTCTGTGCTAGTGACAAATCATGACCAATAAACCACATGCATATTGTTGGGTTGTGTTATATTCTTTCCACGACTACCATATATTAGGTGGGCGGACCTACCTATGGTTTTAGGCATGGATTTCACACATGGTTTTAGGCATGATGGTTTTCTGTCCATGGTATTTTATAGGTCTGGGTAAGGGAACTACGGTTATTTTCTAATCCGGGGTTAATGAATTTGGGTTTATGGATGCTTCAACATGTATATATATGTATTGTAACATTGAAAGGAATATAATTAAAAATCAATCTAGTTGTCCCGGTTTTGGGATCCAGGGGAAATCTTTGAGTATATCTGTTTTATGTTTTGTGCTCTCGCCATTTTTTATTTTATGTTTTTAGAATTCGTATGTAGGTAATTTCTATACGGGGTTAAAAAATGCATTTGGTATCAGAGCTGTTTTGGCTTCAAGGGGACGCCTTTACTGCTGAGGGGTTTTGCTTGGGCCTGTGGTAGACCCTATTAAGTGGGAGATCTGTGGGATCGATTCTTGTGGTGAAAGAAGATGGAAAATAGTGGAAATATAGAGATTGAGAAATTTAATGGTGAGAGTTTTGAGTTGTGGAAACTCAAGCTGGAGGATCTGTTGGTGGATAAAGATTAGTGGATCGTGGTAGATATGGATACTAAATCAACAACAATGTTAGCTGAAGATTGGGCGAAGTTGGATCGGAAGGAAAAGAGCACAATACAATTGTGTGTCTTAGATGTAGTATTGTTGAATGCATTAGGGGAAGCTTCGGTGAAGGCTTTGTGGGATAAGTTAGGGACTTTGTACCAATCTAAGTGTTTGGTGAATAAACTATTCCTATAGAAAAAATTGTATAACCTGAGGATGAAAGATGGAGACTCAGTGACATAGCATCTGAACGCCTTTAATACCATGGTAAGTCAGTTATTATCTGTTGATATTAAAATTTCAGATGAAGATAAGTGCATCAGTTTGTTGTGTTCTCTACCAGATTCATGGGATAGTCTGGTTGTTGCAATAGGTAGTAATGCAACTGTGTTGCAGTTTGATGAAAGAGTTTCATCCTTGTTGTATGAGGAGATGAGACAGAAAAATATGGAGGGCCATAATGGTGATGCCTTATCTGTACGAGGACGACCCCAAAACAGAAACAAAAATAAGTCCTCAAGTGGGAGATTTAAATCTAGAGGGAGATATAAATCTCCAGGAAAAATTGTAAAGGTGTGCTAGGAATGAGGAAAGGAAGGGCACCTCAAAAGGGATTGTAAATCTAAATATGTTGAGAAAGGAAAGGGATCTAGTGATGCTCCTTCTGCAGAGGTGAAAACCACCTCAGATGAAGGTGGGGATGTGTGCTTGGCTTCTTATTCAAGTACACATGTAGATCATGAGGAATCTTTGATTGACTTAGGAGCATCCTTTCACTTCACTCCCCATAGAGAGTGGTTCTGTGAGTATCAGAAATGTGATGGTGGTGATGTCTTCTTAGGGGATGAAAAAAAGGCTAGAAACATTGGTCATGGAAAAATTAGGTTGAAATTGCAAGGTTGAAGGATTAGAACACTTCCGGGTGTTCTGCATATTCTTGCATTGGCCAGAAATTTGATTTCTATAAGAAAGCTGGATGATGCAGGTGTAAAAACAGTGTTCGAGAAAAATACCTGCAAGATGGTTCAGGGAGCATGGGTATTGATGTGGGGAGTTCAGATTGTAACTCTGTACAAGCTTCAGGGTAGCACTATTATTGATGGGTGCAACAGTTCTTTGGTTCCTGAAAGTGGAGCAGAAAATCTAGTGGTCTCTAGAGAAAAGACCATGCTATGGCATCAAAGGTTGGGGCATATTGGAGAGAAGGGCCTTCAAATACTTCATGGTAATGGTATGGTAGAACGTATGTCTAATTTCTCTCTAGATTTTGATTTCTATGAAAATTGTGTATATGGGAAGCAGAATCGAGTGAGTTTCCCATCTGGTGCTAAGAGGGCGAAATAAATTTTAGAGCTTGTGCATAGTGATGTGTTTGGACCTGTGTCAGTTCCATGATTGGGAAATTCTGTGTATTATGTATCATTTATAGATGAATTCTCAAGGAATACATGGATATATTTCTGCAGGAAGAAATATGTAGTCTTTGATAGGTTTAAAGAATTTAAGGGTTTGGTGGAAAACCAGACAGATAAGAAGATAAAGGTGCCAAGGAAAGATAAAGGTGGAGAGTTTTGCAAGAAGGAATTTGAAGAGTTCTATAAGAAGTGTGGTATAGCATGAAAGAAGACTACTCCATACACACCTTAGCAAAAATGGAGTTGCAGAAAGAATGAATATGACGTTGATGGAAAAGGCAAGAAGCATGCTCACTGTGCCAGGTTAGGATATGAATTATGGGTAGAGGCAATGGAGACTGCATGTTACCTGGTCAATAGATCACCTTCATCAACATTGGAGGATAAGACTCCACAAGAGGTATGGACTGGTAAGAAACCTTCTCTTTCACATCTGAGCGTATTTGGATGTGATGCATGTGTACATGTTCCAAAGTAGAAAAGAACAAAGTTGGATAGCTAATATGAAAGGAGCATCTTTATTAGGTATAAGGATGGTTTAAAAGGTTATAAGATTTGGAACCCAGAAACAAGGAAGGTTGTGTACAACTGAGATGTGTTGTTAAGAGAGGTGAAAGATGCTATTAAACATGAAGTCCTACCAAAGGAACTTGAGAAGATAGAGTTTGAGCTAAAGGAGGAAGAATCAAACTCTACAACAGAAGAGGAATCAGAAGATGAAGAGCCACAAACTCTAGATGTGAGAAGATCAGTCCAAGAAAGAAGGAAACCAGGAAGGTATAATCCATATGCTTTATGTTCAAAATTTTCTTTATCTATTACTAATTATAATCCCAAAACTGCGAGGGAAGCAGTAGATTCAAAGAATGGAAAACTCTAGAAAGAGGCAATGGTTGATGAAATGGCACCTTTTCACAAAAACGAGGCTTGGAATCTGGTGGAGTTGTTAGCTGGAAGGAAATCCATTAGTAGCAAATGGGTGTTTAAGAAGAAGATGAATGTAGAAGGTAAGGTGGAGAAATACAAAGCTCGATTGGTAGCAAAAGGTTATTCCCAAGTGCCGCGAATTGATATTGGTGATATTTTTTCTCTTGTTGCCAAGGTAGCTTCTATTAGATTACTTTTATTTGTTGCTACTACTTTTGATTTTGAGGTAGAATATATGGATGTGGAGACAACATTTCTTCATGGGGATTTGGAAGAAAATATATACATGAAGCAAGCTGATGGCTTTGCAGTGAAGGGTAAGAAAGCACTGGTATGAAAGTTAAAAAAGTCTATGTATGGGTTAAAATAGTCACCAAGGATGTGGTATCAGAAATTTGATACATTTATATGGGGACTTGGCTTCACCAGCAACAAAGTAGATCACTGTGTGTATTTTAAATTAATTGATGACCATGTTATTTATCTAGTATTGTATGTGGATGATATGTTGCTCATTGGAAACGATAAAGAAATTATCCAGGATTTGAAGAATCAATTGTCCTCCAAATTAAATAGGAAAGATCTTGGTGCTGAAAACTATATTTTGGGCATGGAAATTAAATGATATCGGGCAAAGAGGAAGCTCTAGTTAAACCAGGGGAAGTATGTTGAGACAATATTGCAGAGGTTTAATATGCAGGATAGTAAACCAGTGAAGGTTCCTATTCATGTAGGTGTAAAGTTATCTATTGGGCAGTGTCCCAAGACACAAGAAGAGGAAAAGGACATGTCGTGTGTTCCATATGCAAGTGTAGTCGGTAGCCTAATGTATGCAATGGTTTGTACTAGACCAGAAATTTGACACGTAGTGGGCGTATTGAGCAAGTTTATGTCAAAACTAGGGAAGGAGAATTGGACAACAGTGGAGTGGGTTTTCAGGTATTTGCGTGGTACTAGTGATTATGGTTTGTGCTACAAAGGAAGACCAGGATTGGATAGAGTTTTGGACATTTGTGGCTTTGTTGATGCAGACTGGGCTGGAGTTTTGGATGAGAGAAAATCTACAAGTGGTTATGTGTTTAACCTATTTGGAGGTGCAGTTAGTGTTGGCATTATGGCACAGGTTTGGAGCTATGGCACAGGTGTTGTCCTTGATGGCAACCCTCTCTGATAACAGATCTCAGTTCAGGCACTCAGAAAGTAGAAAAAGTCATATACGCATGTTCATCCAGCCAAAGTCGCGTATACACGCGGGTTATTCTTTACAAAAGCGCATATATCTTGGTGATCATTCTTTTGGTCCATGGCAGTTAGATCTTGGAACTTGAACCTATGTTTTGGACCATGGCGTCTCGTCAATTGTGCCGATCCACAGTTTTTGGGTTCTTGGTATTGAAATGTTGTGGTTTTGGACCATGGTATTGGGGAAGGCCTAGGGCTATAAAAGAGGAAGGAGATCTTGTGACAAATCACCATCTGGATTATTATTGAGGATCTGAAAAGTGTTAGAGCTGGTATATTGATGGTGATGCAGATCTGGATTTGAAGGAAGGAGGGACTTTAGCACAAAAGGAAGGGCAAGGTCTTTTCATGGGTCATAATCCTTAAGCTTAATGATAGTATCTTTGTATGATTTTGATCTGCTTGATGTGGCGCTCGTCTGATCTATAAGTCTGATAATCTAGGTTATTTAGTGATTGAATATCTGGAAGAGTGTATTGTTCTTTATAGATCTGTATGCAGGTTCAGTGAAGCGAAGGCGCGTATACACGCTGCTTCGGTGAAGTAAAGGCACGTATACGCAGGTTGTTCCATACGCAGAGGCGTATGCACGCAAGTTTCAGACTGTTAAAATTGCGTATATGCTTTAAGTTGTGATCTGGCTGTTTCTGCTTATTGCTGCTGGGTTTTTGGGTTCTGTTTCTGCTATATGGTTTCTGGTACAGTTTTCTGTGTACAGCTGTCAGAGGAGTATCTACTTGTTTCAGATCTAGTTGGTGGAAAGGAGATTGGTTGATTCTTGATGACTATTTGATGTTCATGGATCCAGTTTGAAATTGATGAAAAGTGGTCCCTGGAAGAAAGAGAAGGTTGTAGCCTTCTGTAGGCCAGCTCCTACGTACTAGTATCTTGGCTAGTACAAAAGCAAAGGGGGTTGTAGCTCCCTTCCAGGAAAGC